>OVBB01002932.1:0-10521 GCA_900406415.1 Isatis lusitanica
GATACTTCATACTTGAATGATTTCCTGATCATAATTAATATTTTTTCTTCAGAAAAAGTTGTAGACACAAAGACGAAAATAACTAAGTCTATGCAATCATCGATCTAAGAATTCTTTGATCATATGGTCATCATCATCCAAGTCGACGAGTACGAGTCGTTCTCAAAATTAGCAACCTCCACTACAAAGGCACGCAATCACTTGTCTCAAGCAAACACATGTGTAATCATGCAAGAAGAAACAAACTCTAAGCTATTTAATTCATAATCAAATTTTACCCATGAATTTACAATTAGCGAGATATAAGAAACAAGTCATCCAAGTAAAAAGACGAACAAGAATATCCTAAACAATAAACCCTTTCATGCTATTAGGTAACCCTTTGAGATAGAAGATGAGACAGCTGAACCTTAGAAGTTATGGTTTGGATAGTTGTCGTCGAACCACTCTTTGACCCAGATTCAGCCTCCGATGACCACCGAACCCACCAAATTGATCCCTTCCATTAGAGATATCTCCGGAAAGCATGAAAAAGATATCATGTATCCAAAAACCAGAGGAACTTTGCATCATCGTCACTTTTTAGTCGCGATTTCACAAACAAATTAGAATGAAATGAAGAAATTGATCGAAATCAACAATGTTGCATGTGTTTTGTGCGGTCTGCCCATTAACCTGCGTACCCGTTACAGGTCAGACCGCAAAACATCCAAAACCGTGCGGTTTGACCCGCGATGCCCGCAAATATTTGGGCATTTATTTTTATGTCCGAGCCCGCCCCGTTTTGGGCTTACTTGGGCCAGGCCCGCGGGCGACGGGCCACATTGACATCTCTACCCACCCTCTTCTCTCTCCATCTCGTTTTCTTCTTTCTCCCTCTCTTCCACCATTAAAGACAAACAAAACTTTCACACATCATGCTAGATTATGCTAATTCTTATTGCTATTTTCGTTTTCATGATTAAATTTTCAAGTTTTATGTATTGGGCATATTAATATTTAATGTTTTCGTTTTTAGTGATTTAGTTAGCGAATTTGTTGGGTAAGTCAGTTATAACTTTAAATTATCAACTAAAAAGACATATTAGGTGAATGGGGACTGAATTATCATAAATTGTAATGATTTGGACGTAAAACCTAACATTCTGGGTAATAGTGGGATTAATGGTATTATTGTGCTTTATTAAAACTACTACGAAAACTAATGTTACTAAGACATCATTGTATAACCATGAAAACTGGTGTGACTAAGATCTACTATTTTGTTATTTTCATAGAGCAATGAGTAAAAGTGGTTGCATAATCATATATTTTAATCATGGGCGATGTTATTCAAAGGAAGGTGATGATATGAAATGGATTTCAGGAGAAGATGGAATTCACTCTTTAGTGATGAAGACATCATTGGAGGAGCTCACTTATAGTGGGTGATATGACTAGGTGATGGAAAGAGCTACTTGGTTGATATGACTAGGCGAACTTACAGTTACAAATATATTTTGATATAGATAAATACTTGTATGTGCATGCAATAGCTGCTGCCATCTATATTAGCAGAGGAAGGGATCTCCATCTACAAGATTTCTGCAAGGGATCCCCATGGAGAACATCATGGAAGAGGAAGAGGAAGAAGAGGACAGAGACGCATGTACGAATGGTTTGTGAATGTTGATGTAAAACCATCTCCAATGGGGGTTCTACATGAGGTTCTGAACTAAAAAATATAATAAGAAAAGAAAAAAGTATGAGAGAGATGAGGAATGGGTTCTCAAAAAGTATAAAGCATTTAAATCTGAAACAACAAAAATATTACGAAACTTGTCATAAAAACCAAAGTAACCTCATACTTATAAGATGAATGACACAATATTATTCCCATTGTGAGAATGTTCAAAAAAAATTCGTCATTTCAACATTTTTATTGTATGAAAAGATATGTTAAATGTGTCTTAGTGTAGTTATGTATTCGAAACTCATGTTCGTGTAGTTTTTATTTTGGTACGACTAGTGTAACTGGTTTAACTAGGTACTTTATGGACAATTATATATGACTAGTTTAACTACGTGTGATTGATGCGACTAGTGTAATTGATGTACGACTAAGTGGTTTTCTGAGAAATTGTAATATGTAATTTTAGTTCTATCAAATCACGTATTTAACACATGCACTTAGTAATACTACATCTTAGAAGCTTATTAAGTAATGTTTAGCTTGATGAAATCTTTAACTTTCATAAATTTACAAAAATTTACAAAATTTGTCATTTTAACCAAAGTAACCTTATACTTATAAGGTGAATGACACAATATTAATCCAATTGTTAGGGTTTTTCGAAAAAAATTAGTAAATTCAACATTTTTATTGTATGAAAAGATTACAAATGTGTCATAGAGTTCTAAAATCATCAGTTCTACTACAAAAAATGAGATTTTCAATCGGTATTACTAAATAAACCTAAAAAATGCTAAAATACAACTATATGTAAGTTAGTACTACTACAAATTTGGGTACTACTGTGACAAAAATTTAAATAATTTTTTTTATAAGTAACAGTGTTACATAACGGCGTTACTTGAAAATGTTATGTTTTGTTAATATTTAATATGATATTTTATGATTTTACTGATAATAGTACCCATGTCATCTATTAGTTTTCCATGATTTTTAAATGTAAATAATATTTTAAAAATGACTTTTAAGTGTAAGTAAGTAAGTCTTATAGTTTCTTATAAAAAACTTATAGTTCCGGGGTAATAAAACTTATAGTACTATTTTATAAAACTTTATAATGCTTATAAAATTATTAAATTTAATGTTTTATTATTAAATTTGATATTTTGTGAATTTACTCATAGTATTTACCAAGTCATCCGGTAGTTTTTCCGGATTTTTAAGTGCAAGTAATATATAAAAAATATAAAGTTTCAACCTGTTCAAAAACAATAAATTTTACAAAAAGCAAAAAAGAAAAAAAATTTAAACCATAAGTTTCTTTTATCTTTGATTTCTTTTTCACCCTTCCATAATTTCTCTTATGTTGCTTCCAAAAAGTTATAACATCCAGAAACATTCAATACCAAAAGTTATAGCTTCTCCTTCTTTGTTTTCTTTCTCCGCAACAATAACCTCCCCAAAACCTCACTATCATTCTCATAAACGACAATAGCCTGATCTGGTTTCCTTTTCCTTTAGCTTCTTCTTTTCTTTTCTCTGCCTTCAGCTTCTTTCTTCTTTCTCCACCTTTATATTCTTCTTCACATAAATAGATAATAAAAGAGAAAAAAAAACAGAACACAATTTCTATTTAAATCAACATAAATTAATAATAACATAAGAGATAATTAAGTAAACATTAGCAATACTATCATTTGAGCATGAGGCCATATAATCCTATCTCATGCAATTAACCTCGTCCTACAATTATGGAAGCATCAAGTATGATCGGTGATGAGACATATGTGACTAAAAAGACTAAACATAATGATAACATAATGAAAGACATTGAAATTCAATCAATTCAAGCCTATGTATAAAGTAAAAAGGATTCTTGAAAAC
The DNA here is from genome assembly GCA_900406415.1 of Isatis lusitanica. NCBI lineage: Eukaryota > Viridiplantae > Streptophyta > Magnoliopsida > Brassicales > Brassicaceae > Isatis > Isatis lusitanica. The sequence continues at coordinate 3,557 of OVBB01002932.1, forward strand.
AGAACAGCGTGAAAATGAATTTTGATAACATATGGATAGTTCTAATCACACAAAAACAGAGAGACATTAATTAAGCAAAAAAGGGACCTCTTTTTGAACAAGACAATGAAACATTGGTTTCACAAAAAAAGGACCTTGAGCCAGTGATCGCCACCAACGATCCTGATGCTGAGAAGATGCTCATTGTCATCAAGCAACTCCAATCTCTCAGTGCTTCGAGTTGCTGGTAATCCTGATTTCACATCCAGTTCTCTTACTGTACCAATCTCCATGTTCCCTTTCACCACACATCTACTGATGAACGGCTTGTACTTATGTGGCTGATAGAATTTTCTCACAAGAGACCACACCTATTACAACCAAATAGAAATAGTTTTTTTTTCAACAATCAAACCTCAAACTTTCTAAATCTCGTTCATAATTGGACGATTGAGACAAAACAAAACATCATCATCAGTTTTTAGGAGAGCGGATACAAGCTTTCTATAACCAATCACTTTACCTAGAACTCGATAAGATCAGCAAATCAGTTAAAAAATGTAAGCTTTAGCGACCAAATCAGCGAGAGAGAGGGAAGAAGCTTACGATATGAACATGAGAGCTACACTGATTCTCCAAAACCTGATGCTTGTGGTGCCTTCTTATATACTCTCTCTGGATTCGTCTCCATCCTTTTAGCTTCCATCCTCTTCTTCCTCTTTCTTCCTCTTCTTCCTCTGTCTAAGCCACGTTTCTGAGTCTTTACTGATATGAATTATCCTCATATCATTTGGGCTTTGCTGGAGTTGGGTCACTAATGGGCTAGAGAGTAAGGCGGCTACGGAACACGTCAGCAACAACCTCGGATCACGCCTTTCCTCTTTTTCGAATAAGAACAAATGGTTGTTGCAGTACTTTTTCATTATGCGTTATTTGTAAAGTTTGTCGTACACTTTTCTCTCTCTCTCTTGGAACCTTTCCAGAAAGAGTGCCGTCATCGATTTCGTGTTGTAATCGAAGAACGGGAGTGAGTAATCGTTGTTCACATCGAACATTTGGTTATTCGTTTATCAAATCTGTTTTTATCTTACTCTGTTTTATATCAAAGGTATCAGAGACTGTACGATTCTCGGCTATCGCGGAAACACGCGCTCAGACGTTTGCGAAGGAGAAGGAAGCGATGGCCACTGAGCTAGAGGACAAGCTCTCTCAACGATTGGCTGTTCAGATCTCTACTCAGATGACGAAGCTCAGCGATGCTTTAACCGTACAGAACAAGCAAACCATCGTGGACATGATCGAAGCTCTTAACCTTCAACCTTCGACGTTTTCGGCTTCGACCAGTACAGATCCACCGGGTGGAAATCAAGCTCAGGGACAACCTCACTTCCACTCGCCGTTTCAACCAGATTTTGGCCGTGGACGACAAGGTTCGGTTTATCGTTTGGCTAAACTTGATTTTCCGCGTTTTGATGGTACCAAGATGAGCGAATGGTTGGTTAAGGCTGAACAGGTGTTTACTATGGATCGTACCCCTGAGGAGCTGAAAGTGGGTATGGTTTCTGTTCACTTTGACGGATCTGCTTCTGCGTGGCATCAATCGGTGATGCAGTCCGAACTAGGTCAACAGATTCTTCTTGACTGGCGGTTGTACAAAACGTTGTTAAAAGAGCGTTTTGAAGATGTTCTGGATGATCCTATTGCTGAACTTAAGCAGCTATAGGAAACAAACAGCATCCTGGAGTACCATGAGAAATTTGAGCTGATTCGAAACAGACTCAATCTTTCGGAATCTTACCTGGTGAGCGCTTACTTGGCTGGACTTCGGTTGGATACACAGATGCACATTAAAATGTTTTCCCCTCTGTCTGTGCGCCAGTGTTTGGTATTGGGTCGTTTATATGAATAGGCACATCCATCAGGTCCGGCACCGTCTGTTGGGGCCACAACGAAACCAACGCTTCCGACCTCAAAAGCCATCACCACAAGCAAAGGCGGTGACGTTAAAACCGTTCCTCTTGCTATTAAGGACAGGCCACGAGAACAACGCCCCCGACATTCACTCTCTCAAGAGGAAATGCACAGGCGACGTGCAGCTGGTCTCTGTTTCTTTTGTGATGAAAAGTATACTCCGGAACACTACCTCCAGCATAAGAAGACACAACTATGTTTGATGGATGTGGTGGAGTCCGAACTCGAAACTGACTTGGCCATCACGGAGTATACCCCGGCCCAATCTTCAGAGGATCAAGTTGTCCAGATTTCGGTCAATGCAATGAATGGGTTGACAGGCTATCAGACTATGCGTGTTAAGGCAATTCATAAGAAACGCACTCTCTTCGTGTTGATTGATTCAGGCTCTACCCACAATTTCATTGATGCTCGGGCTGCTGAGTTGATCAACTGTCCGCGCAAGTCCATGCAGCGACGAGCTCGGGTGGAAGTAGCTGACGGCCGAACGATTCATGCTGTCGAACAAGTTGAGCAGTTTTCATGGGAGTTTCAGGGCACTACATTTAAGGCTAACTTCATGGTGTTTCCTCTAAGCAAGTGTGACATGGTTTTGGGTGTTGAATGGTTGGCTCAATGGGAACCAATCACTTGGGACTTACGCGAGCTGACTATGCGGTTCCAACTTCCTAACAAGCAACCCATACTTTTGCGTGGTGTTCAACGTGACTCCGTACGAGCTATCAAAGCTCAACAATTGAACAAAAAACTCGACAAGGCAACTGACCTCGCATTAGTCAGTGTTCAGGAAATCTCTGAGTCTGCTCCTATTGAATTCTTTTCTTTGGATGCAGTTGTTCCTGTTACCGACGACACTACGTCCGGGGCTGTCGCGGAATTATTGATGGGTTACGAGGATATCTTTCAGGAACCAACCGCTTTACCTCCTTTCCGTGAGAATCATAACCACAAGATTCCCTTGTTGGAAGGAGCTAACCCAGTGAACCAGCGCCCCTATCGTTATGCGATTCAACAAAAGAATGAAATCGACAAGATGGTTCAAGAGTTGCTCACGGCGCGTACCATTCAGGTCAGTTCCAGTGCTTTTGCATCCCCAGTGGTATTAGTCAAGAAAAAAGATGGAAGCTGGCGACTCTGTGTTGACTACAGAGGCCTTAACGCTCTCACTGTGAAGGATCGTTTCCCCATTCCTTTGATTGAGGACTTGATGGATGAATTGGGAGGTTCTTCTGTCTACTCCAAGATCGACCTTCGTGCCGGCTATCACCAGGTCAGAATGGATCCCGCTGACATTCATAAAACAGCGTTCAAAACACATACATGTCACTTCGAATACGTTGTTATGCCATTCGGCTTGACCAACGCTCCAGCAACATTTCAGAACCTCATGAACACGGTTTTCAAATCTCTGTTGCGGCAATGTGTATTGGTTTTTTTCGATGATATTCTGATCTACAGTGCCTCTCTGGACAGCCATCTGATGCACTTACAAGCGGTCTTTGAGTTGATGAGGCAACGTTAACTGAACTCACCAAGAAGGACAGTTTCCAGTGGTCTGAGGAAGCAGATACGGCATTTACAGTCCTTAAACGAGCTCTCTGCGAAGCTCCGGTCCTCGCCCTACCAAGATTTGATGTGCAATTCGTCGTTGAGACCGATGCAAGTGGACAAGGCATTGGAGCAGTGTTAATGCAGGAAGGGCATCCCCTCGCGTATATTAGCCGTCACTTGAAAGGGACGCAATTGTTACTCTCCATCTATGAAAAGGAATTACTTGCTGTTGTGTTTGCCGTGCAGAAGTGGCGACACTACCTCCTTTCCAATCACTTTATCATCAAAACGGATCAACGTAGCCTTAAGTACTTGCTCGAGCAACGTTTGAACACACCAATACAGCAACAATGGTTGCCTAAGTTGCTTGAATTTGACTACGAAATCCAATATCGCCAGGGAAAAGAAAATGTGGTGGCCGACGCCCTGTCGCGTGTAGGAGCCGCAGAGATTCTTCATATGTCCTTATCTGTGCTTGATTGCGATCTGATGCAGCAAATCAAGGATAAGTATGAGAGTGATGTCGATATTCAGACTATTATTATGTCCTTGCAACAGAACCCGACAGGGAAGAGTCAGTTTTCGTGGACACAGGGAATCTTACGCCGGAAGAGTAAGTTGGTCGTGCCTAATGATCAGTCTCTTTGTACGCTGATTTTGGATTGGCTTCATGGATCCAGTGGTGGTGGTCATTCGGGTCACGAAGTTACATGCCAGAGAATCAAAGGCATCTTTCATTGGCGGGAATGTCGCGTGACATTCAGGCATATATTCGTGCTTGTAATGTGTGTCAACGCTGTAAACACGAGACGGTCGCCTCTCCTGGTCTCTTACAACCACTACCCATTCCCACAGCCTTGTGGACTGACATTTCTATGGATTTCATCACGGGCCTCCCTCTCTCGCACGACAAGTCAGTGATCTTTGTGGTCGTCGATCGCTTGAGCAAAGCAGCTCATTTTGTTGCTCTGAGTCACCCTTATACAGCTTCCTCTGTTGCTCAGGCCTTCTTGGATAACATCTTTAAGCTCCATGGCCTCCCTCGTTCGATTGTCAGTGACCGAGACTCCATCTTCCTCAGTGATTTCTGGACAGAATTGTTTGCACTCGAAGGGGTCTCACTACAACATTCTTCCGCCTACCACCCACAGAGTGATGGTCAATCTGAAGTGGTTAACAGGGGTTTGGAGACATATCTGCGCTGTATGTGCAATGAAACACCTCATGAGTGGAGTCGTTGGATAGCTTTAGCTGAATACTGGTACAACACCTCCTTTCACTCTTCTATTCAGATGTCTCCATACGAAGCAGTCTATGGACAACCTCCGCCAGTTCATCTTCCGTACTTACCGGGTGAGACAAAGGTGGCGGTTGTTGCTCGTTCTTTGGAGGACCGCGAGAAGATGTTGCTCATGCTGCGTTTTTACTTACTCCTGGCTCAGCATCGTATGCAACAGTTTGCGGACCAGCATCGTATGCAACAGTTTGCGGACCAGCATCGTACAGAAAGGAGCTTTGATGTGGGTGATTGGGTTTACCTTAAGTTGCAACCGTATCGTCAGAACTCAGTCGTGTCTCGTGGGAATCAGAAGCTGGCCCCTAAGTGCTATGGTCCGTTCGAAATCATTGATCGCTGCGGTCCTGTGGCTTATAAGCTTCGTCTGCCGGAGTCTTCATTGATCCATCCAGTGTTTCATGTTTCACAGTTAAAGATTCGTGTGGGGCATGTCGTGATTTCTTCTTCCTTGCCGGATACGATTGCGGCGATCAGTCCGAAAGAACCTGAGCGAGTACTGGAAAGGAAGATGATCAAGCGCCAAGGCAAGGCAGCGACCCAAGTCTTGGTCAAGTGGAAGGATCAGCCAGAGGACGAAGCAACATGGGAACTTCTGTACGAGCTCCTCCAACGTTTCCCTTCTTTTAAACCTTGAGGTCAAGGTGTTTTGAGCGGGGAGGATTTGATATGAATTATCCTCATATCATTTGGGCTTCGCTGGAGTTGGGTCACTAATGGGCTAGAGAGTAAGGCGGCTACAGAACACGTCAGCAACAACCTCGGATCACTCCTTTCCTCTTTTTCGAATAAGAACAAATGGTTGTTGCAGTACTTTTTCATTATGCGTTATTTGTAAAGTTTGTCGTACACTTTTCTCTCTCTCTCTTGGAACCTTTCCAGAAAGAGTGCCGTCATCGATTTCGTGTTGTAATCGAAGAACGGGAGTGAGTAATCGTTGTTCACATCGAACATTTGGTTATTCGTTTATCAAATCTGTTTTTATCTTACTATGTTTCATATCATTTACACAGTCGTCGCGCAAAGAGAGAGGAGGAGGAGATGGAAAAGCGCACACACAACAACAACAACAACAACAAGAAAAGGTTGAGATCGAGCTGATGAAGTAATCACTGCTGCGATAGGAACTTGTCGGAAATCTGATCTCAGAGAAAAAAGAACGATGAAGAAGGTCCGGAAGAAGAAGAAAGAGGAAAATAATATTTCCAAGGGAAAAAAAATGGGATCCGATTTTATTCGGGTTTGGATTATCATGGATAATCCAATTATTAGATTGGTTGGGTCGCAATTTATTAGATTCATTAAGCCCTTTATTGTTTTTTCCTGCGATTTGGTTAAAAACAAAAATCAAAAAGAAAATAATTTTTATCTCTAGGATATATTAGCTTTTTCGATAAGCCAGAAGGGCATAACTGATTAATGTCCAATAATTCTATAAAGTCGTTTAGTAATTTTTTTTGGCAAGATGGGTTATGTATTTTTGCCGCAAAACCTAACTGTATATGATTTTTTTTTTATATATATACTTTTAAATAACTGATAAAGTTTCGATAGCAGCCACACATTCTTCTTCTCATATCTTTTGCCTCTCACTTCTTGTTATTCCCATCAAAATTCACAAACTCACCTTCAAGCTGATTTTTCTTCTCTTTCGTTGGTTTCTCTGTTCTCAAACTCAGTATAAAATTTTAGCTTCTTCTCTTGGTTTCTGTAAATTTTTTCTTTTTTTCTTCTCCGTTTTAACAATTGGAGAATGATAAGATTGAACAGCCATTGAACATGCAGATCTAGTTTTTTCTCCGTTGTAATATCACGAGAGAGACGGTTTCGCCATTTTAATAATTGAACATGGAGATCTCTTGGTTTCTGATACGAATTATCCATTCATCTCCTATGTACCTGTCACGAAACACACACAGTCGATTGTGAAGAAAAAGAATCCATTTCCTGATCATGGTTAAGTCTCTTTGTCTCTTACAGTTTCTCTCAATTTCTGATTAATTATTGCTTGTGATCTAAATATTTAGTCTAAATATTCATAGTGGTGTGATCAGGCAAGTTCAAACTCAGAGAAGAAGGAGAAGCTGAAGTATTACTCTATTGGAGAAGCTCGTTATAACGCCCCGACCGAACCTACCGGTGAGCCCACATGTCCTCTCATAGGCCCATT
>OVBB01002934.1:0-10518 GCA_900406415.1 Isatis lusitanica
GAACTTTCCAGACTGGATTTATGATGATCTCGAGAGGAAAGAAACGACTAGACTTGTAGGAGATCATATAATGGAAGAAGAAGAAGAGAAGATAGTGAATAAAATGGCATTGGTGGGTTTGTGGTGCATTCAGACCAATCCATCTGACCGTCCACCAATGAGAAAGGTAGTTGAAATGTTAGAAGGAAGTCTAGAAGCCCTCCAGGTACCACCTAAGCCTCTCTTTGATTCACGTCTTGTAGCGGCTTGGGAAACTATCAAAGACATCCCAGAGACTTCTAGTCTCTCTACACAAAGCTTGTTGGAGAGAAAAACTCTTGCCACCGGCCAAGATACTTTGATCGGTTCCAATGAAGCGGTTTAAGATATTGTGGAAGAGAAACAAGATTTTCTTAAACCAAATCCAACAAGAAGGTTGTCAAAATCTTGGGATCTTCTTGTTAATTGGTTTCTTGAGTTGCATTTAGTGTTGTTAATATTTTTACCATTGCGTCATTGATGCGGAAGTATATGCCCAAATTAAAGTAACGGATTATTTTTGCTTAGGGAATGATACTTTGGGTGGAGAAATCTGACATTGTTAGGTTGCATTGAATGTTAATTGGTCGGGAAACAATGTAGCTCATCATATTATTAGGTCTGGCCTTACTTATTGATACTCAGGTGTTGTTTCTAGCACAGTTCATCTTCGGGTTATATTATTTTAGTCTACATCAGAAATTCGGAATGACCAAAAAGATGGAAAAAAAATTATGTACGTGAAACTAATTTTGAGTTTTTTTTAATTGCATATTTAATTTGTTCAATTACAATTATAAAACATAAGTTTTGAATAAGTTAGCATCAATGATAATTTAAATATAAATATATATAGATTATAAATATGTTGTTTATCAATTTTAAATTGTAATTTCATCTTAAAGCTAGTTTGGCATGAGCTTGGGACAAACAACTTCTTGGGCCAATTTATATTGACTTTTGTTAGCTTAATTGACTTCGTTTGTTGGGTTTATACATAGTGTATCAGATTCGAATATGTCATCTACTTTTTCTTATCTTATAATCAGATCTCATTAGTAATATAATTTTAATCCAAAGATACGCATATATATATCCATGCAACTATGGTACTTTCTTTTTCTCTTTTTAATAATTTGTTTTCTATCTGGTTTTTTTTTTCAATATGTAAAAGCGCCAAAATCGTAAAACTGCTAATTATGCGGGTCTACTCGTTATATATACTCCTTAGTTGCGAACTGATTTATTGCTTATAATTTCTTGTCACCAATATACCTGTTTCGACTAACAGACAAGGAAGAAGAAAGAGAAAACAAAACAAAAAAAGTAGAGTTTATTTTTCTTTAAGCCAATGGCGGAGAAGTCACTATTGATTTTCGGCCTTGCTTCACATGTGTTCATATCGGGTATGGATTCTTCCCGATCGATGATATGTTTCTTCTCTTATTCGTTAACTAATTAATTGTTCTTTTCTTTCTAATCTTAACTTTGTTCGCAGGAGTGTTGTCGATGAGTATCCTTACCATAGAGAACAAATGCGATCAAACAGTTTGGCCAGTAATCTTCTCATGGCAGTCACAAGTCTCCACGACCGGCTTCGCTCTAAGGACAGGGGAGTCCCGTGACATACACGCGCCGTCTTCATGGTTCGGTCTCGTCTCGGCTAGGACGCTATGCTCCACCGACTCGACCGGATCATTCTCCTGCGCCACTGGAGACTGCGAATCTGGCAAGATCGAGTGTCCCGGCACATACGGTTGGGCTCCGGTGACTTATGCGTACTTTAGAATCGACAACGGCGGAGTCAACAGCCACACCATCAGTCTCGAATACGGTTACAACCTTCCACTAATGGTGGTCCCGTCAAACAGTAGCGGGACATGTAGCAGCAGCAGTTGCGTGGTTGACATGGACAAGACGTGTCCAGAGGATCTTGTGCGATTTTCCACCACAGAAGAACCAGTCGCATGCAGCAGCGCGTGCCAGGCGTCCAAGACCGCGGAGACTTGCTGCACACTTGACTTCAAGTCAAAACAAAACTGCAAACCGACAGTGTACACTCAGAACTTCAGCCGCGCTTGCCCGCTCGCTCATGTGTACGCCTATGACGACAATAAGAGCACCTTCACGTGCCCAAAGACCACTGACTACGTCATCACGTTTTGCCCTCCCTCTATGTCTTAGTAAACATCATCATGTTTACTATTTTCCTATGTATAACCATGGGAGCATCGTAATATAGCATGTTGTGCCTTCCATATAAGGAAAAAAATAAACAGTAAGATAAAAAGAAACTAGATTTCCATTACTATGATACTGTTAAAATATATATGAGCATTTTCATTGGTGAATATTCAAAAAGAATTTATTGTAATATAATTTAAATAAATACTTAAACTTTTAAGTTCTTAACAAAATTAAATCAATAAAAAATGTTAAATGGCTAATGAGGTTTTTATTAATGAAATTTTCAACGAAATTATTTTTCATCCTTTTTATTGTTAAAATACTCTTTAAAAACTTCAAATATTTTAGATTTTTTGGAAAAGATCACCATTCGGATAAAAACTTTTTGACTTTGAAATGAGTAGAATCTTGATTAGAAATATAAACAAAGTCACGAGATTTAATTAATTTGGGTTCTTTTTTATTTGGTAAATCGGCATAAGTTCATGGGATCATTAGAAATCAGCCAAAATCTACATGACAATATTTTTTATTTATACATGATGTATAATTAAGATGCAAGTAAGTATATAATTTTAAAAAAACTTAAATACCATACTTCATGTTTTTATTTTTAGCAAATTATACCTTTATCGTTATAGAACTAACAGTTTCTTAACAATAGTTTGGTGTGAATGCTATATGTATATAACTACGTCATTTTCGTTAAAACAAAGAATTATAAACTTAATACTACAAATTTTCATTTTTCGTAGTTTAGGTTGGTTTTAGTAGTTTTTTCATATTTTTGTAGATTTTGGTTGATCTATGATACCTTGATAATAAGATTTCGGAAATCTTATTACCACAACTGGACGATTATAAGAATGTTGTATGAAACAAAGACAACAAAAATGAAAAGACACAACATAACATAATGTGAAATTATTCTAAACATAACATAAAATCAGGGATCCCACACACGATCATCGCTTTTAGGCAAAGATGATCAAGACTTTCTGGTTTCTATTCGTCCATTGTTTTAAGATTAAAATATTTGTACACAAAAATAAGATTACTTTTTCAAGATTATTTAATCTCAAATTCATAGGATTTTTGTGTTAAATATTTTACTCAAGAATCTGCAAGATTTTTTTTCTTTTTTTTTGCGAGTTTATGTGGCTAAGATATCTGAGCCAGAATTTGCCATTATAATTTTCATGTCAAAGATGGCTATTTTCTCGTGGAATATTCAACAGCGACTAATGAAGACATGAACTGTCATTGTCTAAAGAAACGATACTTCCTATCGCATCACCTCAAGAATTTTACAAAAACCACGAGGTTTGACTCGGAATAACCTAAAATTTTGGGAAGTGCTATTTAGAAGAAAAACACAATTTAAACGGTAGAAAGTGAGATTCATAGAAACTAAAGTCGCATTTTCTGAAATCATGATTAAATAAAAAATTATTATAAAACTATAATAAAATGAAGAAAGAAATTTTTTTTAAAACAATACATTTTCGTTTAAATATTAGAAAATCTTAAATAGATACTTGGAAATCAATAGAAATATTTCGATAAAAACAAAAAAGTCAATAGAAAAATAATATCAACAAAAAGAATTAGAAAATATATTAAAAATGGTTAACTGCCGCATTTAGTTTCGAGCAGTCATTCTTTTCTTTCCTAATTATAAGAAGAAGACAAAAACAATTGACTTTTCGAAATTGGAGTCATGTGATGATTGACGTATTCAACCCCCAGCAAATTGGAGTCTGTCATGTCGGCAAACGTCATTGCAAATTCTTTAAACTAAATTTATGCCTCGGTGCATTAACCCATTTTTAAATTTAAAATGTTAAATATATATATCATTATATAAATTTAAAATGTTAAATATAGATATCATTATATAAATTTAAAAACATAGATTTATAAATTAGTATCAATATTATTTTTTTAAATATAAACATTATATAGAATTTAAAATATAAATTTATAAATTAGTATAAATGTTATTTTATCAAATGATAGATAATATAGATACTGTTAACATTAATATTATTTTCATTTTTTAAGTCAATCAATATATTTCTAGGTGTAATATGAAAGATAATTCAGTTAAAAAAATATCTGTTCTATGATTTTTTTTTTTTTGTATCTCGGCAAGAGTTTCTTCCATATTTGAATTTGTGAGACACTTTCCTTAAAAATCTGATATTCACATTAACCTAAATATTACATACAAGTAGCCCAAATTAAATAAAATATATTGAATTAACTCTAAATAAAAGAATCTTTAAATAAAAATATACATACATTTATACTATTAATTCATGTTACATTATAAAAAAATCAATTATACCGTGTTATATTATGAAATATGTCATTGTGTTTTAATAATTTTCCAAATGTTCATTAAAGATATATATGTCAAATGATAAATATGTTAATTATGATTAAAATTTAAATCAGAACTAAACTAAAGCAAGATAGCAGAATATCTTCTTATATCAAAAAGAATCTAAATTTACTTTCAATCATTTATAAAATATTATATTTTATATTTTATGTAAAAAAATTTTATTCAATATAATTATGGAATATAATTTATATTAATCATGGACTTGTATTTTCACTATTAATTATGAAAAAATAATAGTGAAATCATAATTTGAGATGTTAATAATTTTATTTTGAAATTGATGATAAAATTATTAACATCTCAAATTATGATTTCACTATTTTTTTTTTCATATAATGTTCTTTTTTTTTTAAACAACTAAAAATATTGTTTTAGTACACTATAAATTTACAATATATTATTAAAAATAAAATAAAATATAAAATAGTCCGTCCTCAAAGTGGTATTAGTGAGGGAAAAATTATGAACGTATTTACCAAATATATTATTTTAATATCATGGAAGCATCTATCAATAATTTTTTTGTTATTCACCAATTTTTTTTTTTGTTTTATCACTTTTCTCTCATTAATGCCACCCTTTTCGCCTTTGGTATTTGTATGCTAGTTCTTAGGTGTATATTAGAGCATAGTAAGATATTCACTTAGATATCTCATTTATATAAATATAAATATTTTTATTTAGTTTATTTTATTATTAAATTTTAAAATAGTAAAAAAATTATACAATTCATAACAAAACATGTGTCATATGGGGTTTGTAAATAGGTTTTTAAAGTATGTCAAATGAGATACTCTTAGATACCCATCTTATTCTTTCATTTCTCTTTTCCTCTTTTTTGTTTTTATGATGAGATACCCACTAAATACAATGGCATGCTCTAAATAGTTATTACACAATTGCTTCTCCCCCTCATTAATTTGGGTTATTTTTTATTTCATAGCTTTTGAGACAGTAACAAAGGTGTAAGACATAGTAAATCCTTCCCTTCCTATATACGTTTAGGATATGTAAACTTTTTTTTTTGTCAACTAGGATATATAAACATAAGATTACAGTTCCAAGCCACTGAAGTTTGTGTACCTTTAATCTTTTTTTCGTCTTTTTGGTTTTATGTTAGGAGTTATACGATGATAATTATATTATAAAAAAAAGTTATACGATGATAACCAAAGAATGTTTGGCGGCCCCTCTAAAAGGTATTTTGAGTTTCCCATCATTGCATAAAAAAAACTTCTCCCATTATAGAGCAAAGCAAAAGGAGGTAGTACTACATTGTCATTCAGTGCTGAAATATGATATATCCAAAGTAAATTTATTTGTCAATGTTAATTATTATAAATGTTTTTATATAAATGAACACGATCTACATGTTCTCCCCTACGCATTGCGCGGATCAAATCTATCACAATGTAACTTGTGTTCCACCTTTAGTCAAAAAAAATCTTCGGCATTCAGGTGAGCCGAACGGTGGTGTGGTACGAAGGAGTGGGTTTAGTACGCCCAGACAAAACCGCTCAGAAACAAACAAAAAGGTGCGTGACGCACTCACGAGGGACTGCCAGTGATATACCGGAGGAAGGTGGAGATGACGTCAAGTCCGCATGGTCCTTATGGGCTGGGCCACACACGTGCTATTCCACGAACTTACGTCCCGTATCATTTAAACTGCCATACATGACATTATGGGATCCCGAAGACTAGTTGAGAAAAAAAAAAAAAAAAAAAAAGGATCCCGAAGACTTTGGTCCGAATCCGATAAACACAATTTAAAGGTAGACAACGCTTGTAGGTTATCATTATCTATTACCTTAACTAAAAGTTAAAACTAGAGAAATTATATTACCACTACAACCGAATAAAACACCCAAGATTATTATCAAGGATGTAATGGGTCTCTTCAAGTTCGGTTGTCACTAACGATGTAATTCGTGTTATAAGAAGAACTCATTTCTATTTTGATTTTCTTTTAACACGGAAAAAACTATTCATCAAGAAAAATCCGCAAAAGACAAATTTACGACATTTAACCAATTTGGCATCAACGTGCTTACATAAAAAAGACACAATTTATGGTGTACGTTCGTAACCAGGAAATCCATTTATACATTACTGACGTTTAGTTTAAAAACCATTTTGATCTTTTAAAAGATATCATATAGTTCGTCTATGTTGGGGAAGTTGACAATTCTTTTGGTTCTATAACCACTTAACAAAAAGTTAATTGGTAATATCTGTTAAATTGGTGCGATATAATTTTATACTTTATATTCAAAAATATAACCAGTATAAATTAAAACACGGTTAAATAATAATTTTTGATGATTCCAAATTAAACCAGTATAAAATTAACAATAATTAATAAAATAATAAGATACTAATTATTTAGGGCTCCTCATATAAATATATAATCATAATATTAAAAAATTAATAGTTATATAACTTCTGCATATATGTTAAGATAATATACTAAAATATATGTTTTAGGATTGTCTATTCAATATGCATCCAAAAAATTTTTAAATGTGATAACTAAAAGTTTGAAATGTAAATATTTAAAATTAACAATAATACCGTCTTCAACTTTATCATTAGCCTTAACAATGATAGTCCAGTCCTTCATTTTTTTTTCCAAATATGAATTATGAAAATATATCATTTTTATCGTAATATTCAAATAAATTATTAAAATATATACTACTGCGATAATTAAAATTATTAATTATAATTTTTTGCACATGCCATTTACACCATTACTTGAAATAATTTTTTTAAAAGAAGGTTATAGACTAATAATTAAAAAAATTAATGATTAATTAATATCTTTATAAATTAATAAATTTTAAAGGTTCTAACTTTATTTCTTATAAAAGTTTTACCGTGTATGTTTTTCCAAACTCTCATGCGACTGGGACTTTTGATCAAACTTTGAGTCTAGGCCGACCAGGCGACCACCCAAAAGATTTCTCATTGCTAGTTTCCTTGCAAGTTCACGGAAAATACTTAAATCGATTGATAAGGGATCGTTATTAGATTCATTTTTCCCTTTATCTGTTCATTTCTCCATATTCGTACAACAAGTCATTTCTTCTCAGTTTTAACCCTAGTTGGAACTTTTTTATTTTTTCTCTGAGCTAATGGTGGGGATGTTGCAAGGGATTTTCCTCTTTGCTTTACACTTGTTCATATCAGGTTCCGATTAATGATTTATCTTATCTTTTTCTTTTCTTTTTCAATATAATAGTAAATAGTTTTTTCTTCCCTAATCTTTAACTTGTTCGCAGGAGTGTTGTCGGGGAGTATCCTTACCATAGAGAACAAGTGCGATCAGACAGTTTGGCCAGTTATCTACTCATGGGAATCACAGCTCTCCACCACCGGATTCGCTCTCAAAAGAGGAGAGTCACGTGCCCTACAGGCGCCATCGTCATGGTATGGTATCATCTCGGCTAGGACGCTCTGCTCAACTGGGCCAACAGGAAACTTCTCGTGCGCCACAGGAGACTGCGAATCAAGCAAGATCGAATGTCGCGACGGCCATTACGGTTGGTCTACGGTGACTTACGTCTACTTTAGAATCGACTACAGCGGAACCAACAGCTACTTCATCAGTCTTGAGTACGGTTACAACCTTCCCGTGTTGGTTGTCCCGTCACAGAGTAGCCCGACATGTTTCAGCTCCGGTTGTATGGCTGACTTGAACAAGGCGTGTCCAGACAATCTTATGATATACGATGGGATAAAACCAATCGCTTGTAGTAGCGCGTGCAAAGAATCCGGAACAAAGGAAGACTGCTGCACCAGTTACTTCAAGTCAAGGCAAAACTGCAAGCCGACACTGTACTCTCAGAACTTCGAGCGAGCTTGCCCACTCGCATATACCTATCCATACAGCGACAATAACAGCACCTTCACATGCTCAAACTCGACTAACTACGTCATCACGTTTTGCCCCTCCTCCGTTCCCAATACCACGAGGTTAGTTCAGTTTGCCGTAAACACCCTTCTCTCACTGCCTCGTATTTCTATTTTGCTGGGGACGGGGTGGTTTTTGTCCATCATCACACTGTTTCATATTACATTGTCTTCTTCTTCTATTATGGAAAATTGGAAAATTTAGAAGAAAAAAAACAAAAAAAGAACCTGCACCCCACACCAAAAAAACAAAAAAGAGTCGCCCCCACCAAATACAGTAGCAAGTGGCAACTGTGGTGTGGAAGTATTATTTTGATTTCCAACCATTTCTGCACTCTCACTATACCTTGCTTTAGCATATATCATGTCACGCGTTGCACACTTGCACTGCCAGTGCTTTAGCATGATACCACACAAGGTATAAATCGAAGATATATTTCATTCAAAAAAAGAAATTAGAAGATATTATATACATTATATTTTAGTAGAAATATAATTAATTATTATTGAAATGTTTGATGAATATTTTATGTTAATTAACATTGTGGGAGGTGTTTCTCGTAGGTTATAGAGTACACGAACAATAGTTGTGTAAGATACAAAATATGTAGGTCCATAATATTTATGTACATATTTATGCATATTATGACGATAAAAGTAGAGTAACTACGATTATATATGGCTTGGGTATTTTAACCGAAACCGAAACCGAACCGAAGTAATCGGAACCGAATTGAATTTTATGAAACATCTATTGGATATTGAATTGAAAATTTGTGGACCGAAAATCGAACCGAACCGAAACCAAACCAAAAATCGAACGGATAACCGAATAACTGAAACATGGTACATATACCTAAAAACATTATTTATATTTATATTTAAAATAACCAAATAATTTAAAATAACCAAATATTACTAAAAACCTAATTATATAAAATTATCCAAAACATTTTATCTAAATTATGATAGATATCCAAATTACCCAATATTATATCCGAATTATCCGTATTTTTATTCAAATTACCCAATAATATAAAAGAATTTTTAACCGAACCAGAAGCAAACCAAACCCGAATTTTTTCTAGATACTACCGAACTGAAACCGAAAAACCGAACCGAAATCAAACCGAACCAAATTTATAATTAACCGAATGATTACTCAATCTCAGTAACCAAAAAACCAAAAACCAAAAAAATCGAACCGAACCGAAAAACTGAACGCTCAAACCTATATATGTTTGTGCATTAGTTACAGCAGCAATCGAAAATAGAAGCAGCAAAAATCAGAAAAAGACTAGCGTATATAAATGTAACTTATTTTTTAAGTTTATAAATAAACGAAGAATCGTTTTATAGTAGCACAACTGAACTACAAAAATAATAACAAAATCTCTCTCATCCTTCTCTAAATCTGCAACATCTTTTCTTTCTAGAGGGTATAATAATTTTTCTTTACTTCTATTTATTTTATGATACGTTATATATATATATATATGTATATGTGTTAGTATATAAAATTTCAATCTAGTAAAAGAGGTCCATTAAAAAGATAAATGAAAGACGAAAATGAAAGAAAAGACAAAATAGAAATGAAGAGTGAAAGAAAAGTAAAGCAATAAGATCGAACCTATCCAGAATGGATTAGTAAGTCATGCAATAAGAGTCAAACTTGAACTTAAGTTCAGGGCTAATTTAATGTATAGAGGGGATGATTGGTTGGGCTGTAGGAGCCATCTTTAGCTTTAATTTCTACATACAGCCCAACAAATTACCAATCATGCTTTATCTCATTTTTTAAAGCTACAGCTCCTCCCGCAAAAAAAAAATGGCTGTAGAAACCTTATTTACTAAAGCAATATTGTAAAGGCTGTAGAGAAAAATATATGGCTGTAGGAATATCTTTCATTTTTTTATTAATTTTGTCATTTATTATCTACAGCTACAGCAAATATATCTACAGACCAATTTCTACAGCAAATAATATA
>OVBB01002936.1:0-10513 GCA_900406415.1 Isatis lusitanica
CAAATCTGACTGAACCGTAGAACGTAGAGTAAACAGTAGAATTCATATTCTGTGAATGGTAAATTATAGAGAAAACGGTAGAAACTATGTTCTATGATCGGTAGAAGATAGAGCAAGTAGTAGAAAACATATTCTACCAGTCTGTAGACGGTAGAATATGAATTATACGATTGGTAGAATAGAAAATTATCTTTCATTTTAAAAGTCAATGTTCAAAAAAAAAATGTTAATCTAATCTCATAAATTTATTTTCCAATGTTTTGATTTTTCTTATATTTTCTATATTATAAAAGAATTTATTTTGAATTTGTTAGATTTATTTAAGGGGCAATGTAGTCAAGTTTTAGTAAAAGTCAAAAAAGGTGTATGTGGACAAATGTTCCATTTATTTGACCCATTTTGCCAAATCTCCCAAAAAATTTTGCTCCGCACATAGTGCGGGTAAAATCCTAGTATATATATATTCTTATTCATTCGTTAATACAGATAGAAAGATTCAGTTTCATAACAATTACTACAAAAGCTGTTGCATTGGCCTTTTTTTTTTATAAGACTTGTAATAATGTTTGTGGAGAACTCCACTCGTTCATACCATACAAAAGGGAAACACAACAGGGAAACCAAATCAAAAGACAAAGAAGGAGACCATTAGGCCATCAAACAATAGCAACATCATTGGCAATTTCTAGCCCACACATTTTACGGAACAAAATCGTTTTCCCAAAAATCGGAAAATTATTTTCTGGGGACAGCGTTCATCACACTTGTAGCATATAGGTCGAGACATGTGCTGATTGTTGGGCAGAACAGCAACCCATGAATTATTGGATTGGTGAAATGATGAACCAGGCTTCATGTATAAGTCTTTCCCAATTAAACATTCAATGTGTAGGGTGACACAGCAGTACTCATCACACGTATAAAACCCTTCTTTCGGATTTAGTTTTCCTTCGCAAGCCTCACACCAATTTGTCACAGTATCTGTCTCCTCCCTATAAGAAAGAGTGAGGATGTGCTTATCATGCTTATACCTCAGTTTTTGAGGTAAAGTAGCACACCTGAAGCACAAAGCAAAGTCATTGCACTCATCAATGCAATTGAATGTCTCATTTACGTCATAAGGTCCTCCTCTTCTTTGACAAACAGAGCATTTTCTGTTCTCTTCTGGTTTGGATGTTAGGAATAAAGGATGCACATGACTTTTATGGACTAATGGCTCTGAAATTGTAGCACACTGCACATGTAATCTGAAATCACATTCTTTATTACGGCACTCATAGAAGAAACCAGATGTTGGCAAACTCCTACCACAAGCTGCACATCTACTAAACAAGTTCATAGCACCTCTCATTATAGCTAGAGTGAGCAAATGCGGATGTATCGGGTGATATAATTTGCGAGAAAGATGTGCACATGTTTCATGTAGAACAAAATCACATTGCAGGCAAGAGTAGAAGTTACCAAAATAGATTGGTGTGAGGCATGCTTGACACAGCTTATTGTCGTCATAGTCTATGCATGTGTTCTCATCTAGTCTCAAATGATGATGGTCATGGCTGAAATGCCGTATAACCCCTTTGCTTATCGTTACAAAAGGCTCAACAATTTCTTCTTCAATTTCTTCAGGCTCTTCGTCAAGATTTATGCCATCCCACACATTTCTCTGTGTAGCACATCTTGAATGAGCCGCATACGAACAATCATCCTTGATGCAAGAATAACCTCCGTAATCATTGTCTATCTTTCTGCGGCAAACACCACAAGACCAATTTCCTTCCTCAAAAGATAGTGTATGACAGAGGCGATGAAGATGGCGAGATATCCTCAAGACACGTGGTAAGTTGGTACACTGTAGATGAGCCACGAAGGCACAAGGAGGACATATATAGAAAGGAGAGTTTGAATGGGCCAAGGCGCATATGTCGCATGTTAAGGAAGTCTTTAATGGAAACAGAGCAAGTGGATGTTCATGCCACTTCGAGAAGGGTATAGATAAGTCTGGTGCTTTCTCGGCACAATCTATGTTCATAGCAAAATCACAGGCGGAGCAGAAATAAAATGCCCTCAGGAGCTTTGCATCACAGCAATAGCATTTTCTGGTTCCATGGTTTGACATCCACCAAGGGGTTACATCTAAAGCAAGCTGAAGAGAATGTTTTCGGTGAAGAGGGTGTTTGATCTTCACTGCAACCCTTTCGTATTCTTTATGGTATTCGCCATTGCAGCTTTCGCAGTGAAAACCTACATCCAACAAATCTTCTCCTTTGAGTTTGCCAAATTTTCCAATCAAACATTTCAACAGCTGATCGCTCCCCTGTAATTCTCCATCCACACTAAATTTTCCTCCAGCATCGAAATCTCCTTTTACTTGAGGGCATAAGAACATAACTGTCTTCAACTCTGGATTCATAGATATGGCAACCAGGGAGACTATTTGACGGATGAGTGATACGATCTCATGATCTGGCTTGAGAGCAAGTGTTTCGTCAACTAGCGACCAGAAGTTCAAATCAGTCTCAGGCTTCTGGGAAATGAGTGATATGAGATTCAACAGCGGCTTGGGCAGAGAATCCAAATCCATAGAGTTGAAGAGAGAGACTGTCTGAGAAACAAGCGACATGAGCTTCGACTGAGGCTTCGGCTGCGAATCCAAATCCAGAGTTCTGAAGAAAGAGATTATTTCAATAATATATGACATGATAGGCGGCCGAACCTCCCGACGGTAGAAACGTAATAGGGGAGAAATGAGTGAGATGAGCTCCGGCTCCATATCCAGCGAGAAGTCATGCGTCACATGAAATTTCCCTTCATAAAAATATCCTTGTACTTGACCGAATAATGAAATATCCTTAAACTCTGTGTTTGTAGAGATGACGACCGACAATATTACAAAGATGAGTGATATGAGCTCTGGATATGGCTTGATTTTCAGTGTTTCATCAAGTAGCGACCAGAAGTTCAGATCATACTCAGGCTTCTGGTCCGAGACTTTCTTGGAAATGAAAGATATAAGCTTCGACAGGGGACTCGGCAGATAATCCAAATCCGTAGAGTTGATGAGAGCGACTGTTTGAGAAACGAGTGACATGAGCTTCGACTCCGGCTTCGGCAGCGCATCCAAATCCATAGATCTGACGAAAGAGGTTATTTGAATAACCATTGACATGAACTTGGACTCCGAATCTGAAACAGAGACCGAGTTCTTACTTACGAGTCCAAGCAGTAGTTGAGAAATGAGTGAGAAGAGCTTCGACTCAGAATCTGATGAATCCATGGAGTTTGCCGAGAGAGAGAGAGAGATTATTTGAGAGATTATTGAGAAATGAGTGAGATGAGCGTTGACTCCAAATCTGAATCCATAGAGTTTCCCGAGAGCTAGAGAGAAAGGGAGATATTATTTGAAAATAAATATGAATACTGGCTCTGTTGGTATGTATATTTCTGAATGCTAAGTACTAATTGTAAGCCGGTTTACCTTGGTTTAGTTTGGTTTAGTTAATGTTGCAATCTCTGGTGATGGACACACTCTCATGTATGGTTTCAACTTCTACAATTTGTTTCTTTATCAGTCATCGAAGTTCAGTGCTCCTCCACTTGATTCCACCACCACTGTTTGTCAATTTGGTCATGTCACTTTGCTTAAGAGACTGTTTCCGAGTTTTATACATCATACGAGTTCGTGTCAAAAAAAAAAAAAAAAAAAAAAAAAAAAAAAAAAAAAAAAGAAATTTTTNGAGTATTTTGGGATAACAAGTAACAAAAAAGATATATCATATGGATTGCTTCGGCCTAGTAATCATCTCTCTGTAATTTTGCTCCTCTACATTGCTGCAACTATATCCATATTACAATTGGTCCTGGAACTTTTCAACACTCACAAATTAATCCTCTGTTGGCATGTTCATGGATCCTCCTTCACCACCGTCTTATTAACGAAGTAAGCAACTGCAACAACATACATGAACTCGCAAATTAATATCAACTTCGAATAGATGTTGAAGCAAATGTTCCAGCTCTACTACTAACAACTGCAATTTGTGACAGAAAAGGCAAATTCCAACAATCCAGTTTTGTCTTAGTATGTTTATGTAGTAGTCAAAGCATACAAAACACCTAAAACCAAAATTACAGGATGATTGTTAATTTTTTAGAATCAGAGAATGTATTTTGCATACCTCAAATAGTTCGAATGCACTGCCTTTTCGATACGTATCATCTTTCTTCTTTGACTCTGAAGGAAGCACAGTGAATAATAGTGCTCTCCACCCAATAAGTAAAACAGCAGTACTTCCCATTGTCACCAAGACAAAGCTATACGACGGGATGTGACCGGATGAAGTTGACCTTATGATCATTCCAAGCTGCAAAGAAAGGAAGAAATAAGCTTAAACAGTTTAGTGGAACGCATGAAACGATAGTTAACAGAGACGCTAACTTCCTAAAGCAAACTGATTAAGGAGAAACAATGAAACATATAGCCAAAAAGATAGGCTGAAACAGTTTAGTAGACACATCAACAGATGGTTAAGAGATAACATCCTAAAAGCTACATCAATTGACATAAAACAAAACCAACTTCAGAAGAACTATACACAACAATGGAACAGGAGCTATTTGATGAAGCTTTAGGATGTTACATTTTCCACCTAACATAGCCAAAAAGATCACTAGATTGCTAGTTTTTCACTATGGTAAATGAGGCTTTACCGGAACACCGAGAGCCCAAGATTTTGCGGCTGCTATAATAGCTTTTGACTGACCCTTCATTCCTCTTCCTTCCTCCGCATATCCTCCCAAAAAATAAGCACTCAGAAACCATCCTGACCACACAATTTTTTTACCATTCCATTATTCAAACAAAGCTTCTAAGAACAAATCTTACAGAACATTTCGTAACTGGGAAAGGACAGAACATCACCAGCAATGAAAGGGTCAGCTGTGTGGAGAGTGTCGAAGCTAAACACAGGGAATCCATGGCTGAATCTCCCAATTGCAGAGTAGATAAGCAAAGCCATAACATCCCCACCCGCAAGTAAAGCCACACGGCTGAAGAAAACCACACACACACAAAATCAATAATTGAAGCTAAAGAAAACAAACAAGCAAAAAATCAAGAATTGAAGCTAAAGAAAACAAACAAGCAAAAAAAAAATCAAGAATTGATATTTAAGAACACAAACAAAATCAAGAACTGAAAGTAAAGAAAACAAAAGCAGAATCTTTTACCCCCATTTCTTGATTGAAGCATTTGATTTTGGTTTATCGAATTGAATAACGCCTTCCAGAGGAACATTCTCTTGACCGACGAAGACTGTGTCGTCTCCTGTAGATGGGATTTGGGGAGCTGAAGTAGAAGGTGGTGCGGACTTGACGCTTCCGTTTGAGTCAGAGTTAGAGAGAGTGAGGACGACGCGTCGCTGACGGCGAGTGTTCGGTGGAGGAACGAGTCCGAGCCATGGATCAGAAGAAGGGCAACGAGGGTTGGGTTTGGTGATGAATCTGACGGCGGAGACAGGTCCGGTGGGAGTGCGAAGAACAAGCATTGTCTCCTTCTGTTTTGCTTAAAACCTCCTTGTGAAACTATTCGTCCGCCACTCATCTTTTTATTCTTTTAAAGATATTTAAATTAAATAAAAGGATTAGTGACCAAAAAGAAAATAGTTGTTGTTTTTTTTTTGAAAAAAAGAAAATAGTAATTGTTATGATTAAGTTAAATAAGCGAAGGTGAAGCAAGAATAATAACAAGTCGAGAAAGACTTCACTCACACTATGTTTATCTTCTTACCCTGATATGAATCTTTGTTATAGATTGCAATTTTTTTTTAATTTAATATATATGATTAAATAATTTATTGGACTATCTTTAAAAAAAAAAACCCATGCTAATAGTTATGAAAATATAAAACCAGAAACTTTAATCTTTGAAGTTTAACTTTGGGATTTTCACTATTTTAATAAAAAATGATTATTTTCATAATAAAATTTTAATTAGTAACCAATTAAAGAACTATAAAATCTTAATAGTTAAATTTGCTTTAATTTCTCTTATGATGTATGTGTACATTTTAAATATATATAATAAACTCACTACATTTAAAGTCTATACAATTGTAAGTAATTTTGGATTTATAAATGATTTTGAAATAAACTAACTACCCAAACATATCCAAATAATATGTCATAATTTAATCAAAATTAATAAAATAAGCAAAACTAAAATTTAAACCTTAAACTCAAATCATAAACTCTAATCTAAAAAATAAATTCAAAACCATAAAAATTGATAATTAATTTGTCAATGCCAATTTTCTTAATTTTAACCTTTTTAAAAAAATTAACCTTTTAAAAAAAAAATTGTTTTCTTTAATCGTCCCTCATTTGTATCACCTTATCCGAAAATTCGGGTCATTCAGATAGCGTAAAGTACTAAAGTAGGGTCGGGTCCATAAATGCACAAACCCGCCTAACGACTACTCCAGATCCCTTTCACACTCTCGCGCTTTTCTCTTCCGATCTCTTTATCTCTAAACCTCCGGCATGAAGAAATGGTTTCTGATCGCCGCGACGGTGGCGATAATCGCCGTCGCCGTGAGGCAAAGCACCGGATTGAGCAAGGAAGCGGCGTTAGAAGCTTTAAAAGAATGGTCGAATCGTCTCGGGATTTGGGCGATCCCGACGTATGTAGCGGTTCACACCGTAACCCTAGCTTTATGCCTCCCTCACGCCGTCTTCTTTGAAGCTGGCGCTTCTATCCTCTTCGGTTTCCTCCCTGCTCTTCTCTGTGTCTTCTCCGCTAAAGTTCTCGCTGCTTCTTTCTCCTTCTGGATCGGCAGGTGTGACTGAATCTCAGAACTTTACCTTTTATCAATTTCTCTGCTGTGTGGTTCTAATTGCTTTGTGTTGATAGTTTTACGAAATGGGTTTGTTGGTTTCGAATTGTGTTTAAGCAAAGAATTGAATTTGGTTCAGATTCAGATTCTTCTCTGTTTCCTAGAAACTCTATGCTTCCATTGCTATAAGACACTCTTGCCTTTTCGTTTTGTGAAGTTTTAAGCTTTTGGTTCAGATTCTTTTCTGTTTCCTAAAAACTATATGCTTCCCTTGCTATAAGACACTCTTGCGTTATCGTTTTTGTGAAGTTTTAAGCTTTTGATTCAGATTCTTCTCTGTTGCTTCCATTACTATAAGACACTCTTGCCTTATCGTTTTTGTGAAGTTTTAAGCTTTTAATTGGAGACAGAGAGTAATCTTCTGTTGTTGGTTAGTACAGAACATTTCTAGATAGTTCTAGTACATGTCATTCAACTGTAAGATCGATAAAGAAATGATTTTTTCATTGTTGGTTATCAAAAAAGATGTTTTTTTCTTCAGAATCTATTAGAATGAGTGTGTGAATAAGATGCTTCTTTGTCTTGTGTAACGACCGTTAGATTAATGCGTATGATTCTATTTGCTAAAACATGTTCTCTCATACATACGTTTCTATGTTTTTACTCAGGTTTGTTTTCAAGAGCTCAAGCAAAGCAACAGCATGGGCACATAATAACAAGTACTTCACTATTCTCTCGAGAGGAGTGGAGCGAGATGGTTGGAAGTTTGTTCTTCTTGCAAGATTCTCACCAATCCCTTCTTACGTCATCAACTACGCCTTAGCAGCCACGCAAGTCCGGTTTCTAGCTGATTTTCTCTTCCCTACGGTTATCGGTTGCCTCCCGATGATCTTGCAGAACGCATCAGTGGGTAGCCTCGCTGGTATGGCTGTGGCTTCAGTAGCCGGAAAACAAAAAAGTCAGGTCTGGAGTTATGTCTTCCCTGTACTTGGGGTACTGTCAAGTGTTCTGATTACAATGAGAGTCAAAAAGTACTCTGCTGGAATCACTGAGGCATCTTCAGATACCTCGCCGACTGCTAACAGCTCTAGTTTAGCTTCTTCTTCTGAAACCTCAAATCCCGCTTATGGAACCGATGGATCCAAGAAAAGTGAGTGATGATGATAGAGAACATGATAGGGGTTTTGATCGGGCAATACACTTTTTTTATCAGATTCTGAACGTCATGGCTTATTTTGGGCAATTAGGCAGTATCTTAAAAAGATCAGGCTGTTACTTTTTGTAGTTCTTATGTATAAGCTTTGAAACAAGTTCTTGAGTTGAAGTTTTAAAAGTTAACAAAGTATAAAAACCCCTTCAAATTTGGTAACTTTGCATAATTATTCTTGATCTCCAAAATTAGTTTTTGCATAATAAATCTTGAACTCCAAAATCATTTTGCTTTCGTCTTGCTTTGTTTAAGGCCACAAAGCAAAACTCATGTTTCTGCCTTACTTTGTAAATTATTGTATTATAGGAGAAATATTTATTTGGTAAGAGTTGTTTCTCAGTGTAGCAGTTCACTCACCATTTTCAAACTTCCAACTCTCATAGAACACAAGACAACGGTTCTTGCCGAGTGCAGAAGCTTTGGTTGAAACGGCTTACCTAACATTCTGGTACAATGAGCTCATATGTGAATTATAGGCACATGGATTCGTTCTTGGAGTTGGTAAAAGACTTCAAAAAGACAAAGAGGAGGTTTAAAGGACAAGTTGACCATATCTCTCTCTCCTTATCTAAAGATTCTAAATGAGGATTTGGTAAACTCGGAGCAGTTAGCTTAATTTGATGCATCTCCTCACGTATAAAACCCAAGGAGCGTCCTCACCACTTTCTACAGAACTCTCAAGTTACAAAAAAATGGCTATCTTAAAGCTTATCCATGGTCTTGTCCTTATTGCTATGCTTTCTTTTCATGTTGGTGTTGCTCATCCAGGTTTTGGGTTTGGATGGGGAAGTAATGGTCCCAATATTGGAACAACTTTCTCCTCAGGTCTTTTCCCACAATTCTACCAATTCTCTTGCCCACAAGCTGATGAAATTGTCATGACTGTACTCGAAAAAGCCATAGCTAGAAACCCAAGAATGGCAGCTTCTTTACTAAGGCTTCACTTCCACGACTGCTTCGTCCAGGTTCTTCATCTGACCTATGTTGTTGCCCTTTATCAATGTCTCATACGCTTTAACACTTACTTACTCTGTGTAACACAGGGATGTGATGCATCAATCTTGCTGGATGATAGTGCTACCATAAGAAGTGAAAAGAATGCAGGACCAAACAAGAACTCCATCAAAGGGTTTGAAGTAATAGACGAGATCAAAGCCAAACTGGAGCAAGTTTGCCCTCAAGTTGTCTCTTGCGCAGACATTCTAGCTCTTGCCGCTCGTGGTTCAACTATGCTGGTAAATAAGGACCTTCAACAGAAACTATTTGTTACAAGTTGCGTAGCTCTGACATTCTGAATGTGTCGTTGAATATACAGAGTGGTGGACCATCATGGGAGCTTCCACTAGGGAGGAGAGACTCGAGGACAGCGAGCCTTAATGGAGCAAACACAAACATTCCTGCACCTAACTCGACTATTCAGAATCTCTTAACCATGTTCCAACGCAAAGGTTTGAATCAAGAAGACCTTGTTTCCCTGTCAGGTGAGCTCAACATATATTTTTCTTTTGTTATACTTATAAGGCTCAGCATGGAAACCAAACGAAAACTGAATTTTTTACCAAACCAAACCCGAATTTGGTGCAACCAAATTGAACCGGGCAAACCACATTTGGTGATAATTAAATTTTTAATAAAATATAATCCAAAATTACTTAGATGATATCAGAAATATATACACACTATATTAACAAAATAGTAATGGATTTTATCAACCTTTTCATACAAATCCAAAATTTTGAATCTTTGATATGAAATTGATAAAATACTACTTTTGGTGGATCTATTTCAAAAGTATAACCAACCTATATATTTTTATTTATTTTAAGAATGTCAAGATTGATATTTTTTTGTCAAAGAGTAATAGTTTTATTTACAACTAATTTTGTCAACAAATCATGAAGGTAAATTTGCATATAAAATAGTGAGCCTTGTTTTTTTAAAAGCAAGGAAATATGGTATATTTCCAAATGATGCATTAATGTTTTTTGGATCAAATCTCAAACCTTTGAAGCAGAACCTAAAAAAAAAACCATATTGGGATTTGTGTGTGTTTGCAGGAGGGCATACAATTGGAGTAGCGAGGTGCACAACATTCAAACAAAGACTCTACAATCAAAACGGTAATAACCAACCAGACGAGACGCTAGAGAGGTCTTACTACTATGGTCTCAGATCAATATGTCCACCAACGGGAGGCGACAATAACATTTCCCCTCTTGACTTAGCCTCTCCCGCTAGATTCGACAACACTTACTTCAAACTCATCCTCTGGGGCAAAGGCTTGTTGACATCAGATCAAGTGCTTCTCACTGGTAACGTAGGCAAGACTGGTGAACTGGTGAAAGCTTATGCAGAAGACGAAAGCCTTTTCTTCGAGCAATTCGCAAAGTCGATGGTCAACATGGGGAACATTCAGCCTCTTACTGGTGTTAATGGTGAGATCAGAAAGAATTGTCACGTGATTAATTAAACA
>OVBB01002938.1:0-10511 GCA_900406415.1 Isatis lusitanica
AGCTTCTCTTTAATTTTAAGATGACATTGTATCAGAAAGGGTAAAGCCAAAAAGAAGATAAGGAGAAAGATCAATGGTCTCCAGCTGCAAAGCTAAGTCACAGAAGAAACCATTTTGGTCTCCTGAAAATCCATCAAATCTTCTTTTTCTTTTGTTTTATTACCAATCGTAAACAAAACAAAACGAATTTGATGGCGATGCTCTCACTCTTAAACACCCACTGTGAATCTCAGGATCTACGATATTGGCTTACCAAGATCTGTGGCTATACGCTTCTCAGATTATGATGTTCGTGTAAGTTATTTCGTCTCAAATTTGATATGACGCCCAAAGAAGAAGCTGGAGATGGTGCAAGTGCGACTGTGCACAGAGTTTTGTCCATACAGTTTAAGGAAGTAGTTGCAATCAAGGTTCTACATCTGGAAAATTGCAGCGTCAATATGGTAAGCACTCTAAGTCTTTCTTATTATTATATATGAAAGATGTTTAGCTTATTTCCAGTTTCTAGCTGTCTTATGTGGATGCAGTTATTGATTTACACATGAAAATATGCCTTAAAATGTCCACTCAATTCTTCATAAATTCTGTATTCTAAGCTAGGAGTTTTATATATCTTAAATCTGGTTTCAATAAACGTAAATTTTTGAAGTCTTTCGCACTCACAGTTAGCCTAATTTTGTTCAGTTAAGCTGTCTTTGTTTCTCAGTGAAGGATGGATACGAGGATGATGGGTTTAAGGTCATTGGGGACAAGATGAGGGTATATAACATAGAATTGAGTAACTATCTAAAGAAATGGCAGAAGTCTGCTTCAGACCAAGAGCCTGATTTATTCTTACGTGTTATTGTTATTGGTACACAAATGGCAAATGGCGAGCAGAAAAAAGAACGCAGATTAATAGTTTAATACCTATTTTATATATATATATATATATACATATACCCAAATCTTCCATTCACTCTATGAAAACGAATCTTCCATTCACTCTATGAAAACGACTTCCCCTTTTTTCCTTTTGAACTCGAAGAAGAAAGTTAGGATCCTTCAAATAGGAGGACCGAAAGGCATAATTAGTAATCTATGATGTTGTATTTTTAAAGATTTTGTGTGTTTCCATCTCTTGGTTTATACATATTTCTATGTTAGTTGAGTTGATGGTTTGTGTGTGTATGTATATATATAAGATATAAGTGGTTGACAAAAAATGTTATAATCCTTTCGATCCTTCAAATAGGAGGATCGAAAGGCATAATTAGTGTTCTATGATGTTGTGTTTTTAAAGATTTTGTGTGTTTTCCATCTCTTGGCTTATACATATTTCTATCTTAGTTAAGTTGATGGTTTGTGTATATATTTATAAGTTATAAGTGGTTGACAAAAAAATGTTATAAATCATGGTTCATCTCAAAGTGTGGATTCTTTCTCTGGTCTTTTTTTATTTTATTGTGATTTTAAAGTAGATACTCATTTATAACACTACATGATATTAATGATTCTATAAATTGCAATCTTCTATTATGTTATCTGATCAGAGTATAGCAGCTTGGTTAAAATAAAATTATACTTACGGCACACATATGAAAATACATACCTATAAAATGTGGTACAAAGATGTCTTCCTAATAAACACATCAGCTCTGTTTTAATATATATATCCTAATATTATTCGACACTACAAATTGGACACACTAGATTCTAAACGCAAATAAGAATTTAGAAACACTATTCAATTACAAATCTAAACGATTTCCATATACTATTCAATTACAGAGAATAGGAACAGTTATTCAAGTAGAAGATTTCATAGCTTTAGTATATTATTATTCAATAAGTCACGTCCTTTGTTCATCAAAGAGTATCATTGCTCGTGTCTTTAAAATGCTACAAATGGTTTTGCGAGGAATGGGTGACTATTGATGAGAGATGACACAGAGAAAATCACAGCTAAGAACCCTTTCCTAATTTTATTTATTAATTTATTTTTTGTCCTCAAATGGTACCTCAATAAGCCTCTCACTTCTTCAATAGTTAAAAGAGACCAATCTTTTAAATGTATTTCAAAGATTTGACAAAAAAAAAAACATTGCGAGTTCGTGTTTTTAGTTCTCTTTTTTACATTTCATCTCAATACAGATTTTAATTGGTTGTGATATAATTGTGAAAAGTGATATATACCAAAGAAAATACTGAAACCTGAAAATATGTAAAAAGAAAATTGTGATTGTTCATGATGTTATTTAGGTTAAATGAATATATTTTTCATCAAATAATATATGATACCAGTAGATTGTTTATGAATCTCACAATAAAGGAAGACTCAACGGAGGAGAGGTCAACATTTTTGGTTTGGTCGAAGTGGTATTTGCGATAGATCAAGGTACATAACAAGCGTAGTTGGCTGTGAGAGCCATGGAACTTAAGTCTGAGTTGGTTATCAAGAAAAAAAAAACTTAAGTCTGAGTTTGATTCCGGCCGAACATGAAACCCATACATCTGTAAAAGATCGAAGGGGAAAAAGTTAGGAGCTTAACTTTATAATAGATGAATTGCGTCCGGTTTAGTAAATGTAAATTGGTTTTAAGCATTAACCAGTTAATTCCAGATATAGTTTCGTATTATAAAAAATTGTAAATGAGACTTTTTCTAAACACAAAATAAAGTGGAAACTCAAATATCAAAAAAAAAAAAAAAACCTGAAATTCTCATTTTCTCCATTTGATTGAGCTTGATTTTATTTATTATTTTTATTTCTATTCTTCTAAAACGTTTTCCTTCGAGATGTAGTAAGGAAGCTATTGCAAAAAGAAAATGATATAAGAGTCTCCGAATCTGCTATGTTTATTTTCGGGATTAGATCAATGTGTTTTTGGAAAAGAACACGTAAACAGTTTGTTTACTAAGTGAGAATCACTAAAGCCACGGGCTCATACCCAAGTATCACTCTGATTGGTTATCTAGATAGTCTTTTATACATGAGTTTTCTTTTTGTTATGTTTACAGTTTCATATTGCACCAAAAATCAAGCCTATGAGAATACATAAGTAGAGAGAAAGTAGAAAGAAAATGCAAAAAGAATATTTCAAAATACTTTTGATTATGTAGTTTTTTTTTGTTTAAATGTATATCACTTGTGTATCTTAATCTCAATTCATTAATTTTACATCGAAAAAACTAGAAAATAAATATGATGTAAATTATTACATAAAACCGGGCGTAGCCCGGGAAAACCCCTAGTATATGTGTATAAAAAGTTGAACTGTGTGTTGCGTGTCGAATTATGACACTGAGTAGATTTAGAATTGTAAATGTGAGCTTTACATTAATTAGAGTATCCATGTCTTATGCTTAGTATATGTCTTAATTATCTTTATTGAGTAGACGTTAGTGAACCAAAATAAGGTAGCTAGGGTTCCTACCATTGTTTAGGCTTAATTCTTAGACCAGTTTAAAAAAACTTATCTCAGCTAAAGAACATTACTATTTAAGCACATACAAGAAATGCTTATGTACTTTTTGAAAATATGAGTTTTATATGTTGAAAACTCTATTAATCTAGAGTAGTATAGTGATCTAACTCTTCTGCATTATCCCATTTCATTTTCTTAGAATAAGATTCGAATTAATATATACGAAGATTAACAAAAGAATGCAAAATCATACTTTTAATTAATGAAACAATAGTAAAGAACAACCAAATGCTTGTTTGGGAAAATAAATGCTATTAATTAGACCAACACATCTTCCCTTGAGTTAAAATAAGAACTCTTAAAATATTCATATGAACCCAAAAAATGGAATGTATGTATGAAAAGGAGAGTTGATAATGAGAGAGCAAGCTGTATAAAACTTTTAAATAAGTATATGTTTGGTGATTAGTCTAAGATAGAAAGGGAATAAGAACTCCCACGTTCGTTTTCTTGAAAATTGTTTTATTGTACGACTTTTGGAATTTTTGGCGGAATTGATTCGTGAAGCATTTTAAATATTTTCTTGGTAGGTTTGGTTTTGGTTTCATACGGTGCAAACAAACAAACAAAAAAAGAGGTTTTACCAAAAAAGGTTTTGTAATGTATATTTCCCCTAATGTGTCTAGTTTATTTTCTATATAGATTGATAGCTAGATTATGATTCATGGGTAAAGCAAA
Organism: Isatis lusitanica; assembly: GCA_900406415.1. NCBI lineage: Eukaryota > Viridiplantae > Streptophyta > Magnoliopsida > Brassicales > Brassicaceae > Isatis > Isatis lusitanica. Next base: position 4,146 of record OVBB01002938.1, read on the forward strand.
CGCATTCATATATATGCATACAAGTGAATTTATTGGGAGATCGTAGATTGAACAGTCAAGATTAATAGAAGAATATGGAAGATCCAAAAAGGATTTAGAAAATATGAGGATATGTTAATATCTTAGATTTGGAAAATTAGCATTTATCTCTAAGATATTATTTCTATATTATTTTAGGAAATTTAGGGTTTATAATTCCCTATATAAACTAATGTAATGTGTAACATTATTTTCATGAGAATCTAATAATATTTCTTCCTAAACACTTTTGTGTTCTTGCTCTCATCTTCTTATCAGAATTGAATTGAAATCTGTATGTTCAGTAATTCGTGTGTGCATGCATGGTGTTATAGTAGTAAATACCTAGAATCAAAAGCTTAAACTCACTACAGTTTCGGCCCTTGTGGGCTTTGATTCGCTGTATGCACAATGCAAACACTACGCGTGAATCATTTGGTTTAAAAAAACAACTCAAAACAAAATCAGATGCTAAACCTGAAAAAGAAAAGTTGAAACCGACCATCTCAAATTTTTAGCCGTGGAAAAAAGCAACAATATTAGTTAGAAAAATATAGAGAGGAAGCTTTATGAATACATCTTTGTAGTGTTGGAGAATAAAAACGGCTTTTGATGTTAACGTCGAGTGTCCTTGTTCTTCATATTCTCTCTTTTTTTTTTTTATTACTATAATAAAAATGGAAAAAAAGTTGGATGCTGGATTAATTAGTACTTCACCAATTAAGGAATAAGGTCGTGAGAAAATATAAGTTTCTTTCTCTTTATTTAATACTTTTATAGTTTGGTTCGGGCATCTACGTTAGCTATGGCTTGTCTTATTCATGAACTCTTTCCCGAAAAATAAAATGTGACACCGAACTTGGCTTCACTGCTATAATATGCCTATATTATTGTTATAAATTTGGACGATGCCAATTAAACCATCAGCCACCATGTACGATATTTTATAATTTCAAACAGTATCTATGCATTAATTTTTTCTTTTGACAGTTGGGAAATTTCACAATTCCAATAATATTATACATATAATTTCGTACTCCATTGTTCTGTTTTCCTTATGTTTCTAGTACTTCATTAGCATATCATTAATAAAATTGTATATATATAGAAGGCCTAGGCCTGAAATTATCGCTGTAAACTTGATATTTAAGGTTTTACAAGATTTAGATCTGTAATTTAGGAAGCACTCCCACAGCTCGTACCTTAATACAATATTGAAAATATAAACGGTCCACGTTGAGGTATACACATATGGTTACATGAATCACCCGAATAATTCCAGATTATGGAACTATGGGAAAAGGATCAGTTCATACACAGATTATAGAACTATGGAAACAAATAATATGTTACTTCATTAACCAACTAATGAAATTAGAACAAATCATACCTTGAATACATACATCATAGTATGTTATTTGTTGAGTTATCGATTAATGTCTCATCTGGCTAGTTTTGCGTAACTTTTGGATTCTCTTTACGAAACCAAACACCATTACGCCATGATCGTCACCATCACCGCCATGATTGGCACCGGTATGATCGCCACCAGCATCAGCATGATCGGCCCCAACATCGCCACCATTGGCACCGCCCCCATCACGACAGTCGCCGCGAAGACAGCTGCCGCCACCGCCACTAGAACGATGGCTCCCTCGCTGCCACCACTGCCTTTGCCGCTACTCAAAGAGCGTTCCTACTAATGACACTATCATAGAGTCAGCAGACAAACCTCATAGTGAAAAACAAAAGCCAACTTTATCAACACAAACACATATGGTTCAAAATCAAGTTACTCTTTCATTCTTTTTTCAAATATGAATAATATAATCAAAGACTAACGCTAAATGAAACCCAATAGAGAAAGGTACACAAAATGACTGAATATATTAAACTCCAATTAATGAGATGAAGAAAATATAACCGAGCAGCTCTGACGTGAAAAACAGAGAAGAAGTAAATGTTACATATATAACAGAAATGAATGATACACACTAACGAAGTTCAAGTCAAGGTATACCAACGTAGGAAAACACTATTTATGAAAACAAACGTAAACTTGACTTCATGACAAGAAAATCTACGTAGAATTCTGGTGAAAATACTGGTGAAGTTTAAAATTTTCACATTGAGATTCTGTCAATATACAGAAGATTTCTCATGTACTACAAACTAACCTTTGTACCAAAAGGACCTTCAGGGTCAGGGTGAAGTAGCTTCTTCCCCTATACACTGTCACTGAGAACATAATCACAAAGTCAGAATTAGCTAGTTTCCGGCTCAAGGAATGCAACATCAAACCACACTCTCTACTCTCGGTCACGACTCAAGATTAGTCAAATATAGAAACATATGATCCTTTGGTATTTCGGTATCTAAAATAGCAGTTTCTAATCCAGAAAAGACACTCATGAATCATGATCATACTAGAGTGCCAGAAAAACAGAGGTTTCAGTTATTCTCCAGGGTCTTAAGAATGCATCATATAAACAGAGACATAAGCAATCAGCCAATCACCTCATCTCATTTCTGGTGGTTTCTGCAGGCATTGCATCCTCCAACACATTCTTCTCTCCAAGAGGTCTCTGTTGCAGCAAGATACAAACGTAATAACAAAGTCAGTTCTTCACCAAATGAGATTTTTTGGATTTTTGGGATGCTTCTTCTTTCTAGATAATCAGGGTTCAGGTAATAACGTTTTCTTTTATAATTAAAGTTCAGATTGTAACGTTAATAACAATAGTCCTTTTGTTTGATAGAGAAGTATCGTTTTTAAGATGAATAACTTTTCTTCGTATATACAATTTGTCCGTTTCAAACAAAACAATTTGGTCTTTTAGTTTGTTTTAATATGTTTTTCTTTCAATATATAAAAATATCTTTTGAAAAAAAAAAAATATATATATATATATATATCTTTTGTTCTCAGTTTGATTGAATCAAACGGCTCTTTCACGATTTTCCAAGAAAAGGTGCAGATCAAGACACTGCAATTTGACGAGTAAAATAAAAAAAAAGGCGTTCCACGCGTTTAGACTTATCCATCTCACAAGGTCACAATCCAATGCGTCAGCGTCCACCTAAGATCTCCGTGCACAGCTCAAGTAATGTAACATATCCAACGAACCACATCCTCTCCCAACTCCACGTGTAGATCTCATCGTAGCAGATCAACTTTGTTAATTATATATAATTCGAAACCCTAACTATTTATTTTATCCATCTTCATCTTCTTCCTTCTTTCCTTAAATCCTCCAAATCTTCACGTTACTTCCTTATCTGCATTTCCACATTACCATGGCTTCGATTATCTGCTGTTCCGCCNGAAGAAGTAAATGTTACATATATAACAGAAATGAATGATACACACTAACGAAATTCAGGTCAAGGTATACCAACGTAGGAAAACACTATTTATGAAAACAAACGTAAACTTGACTTCATGACAAGAAAATCTACGTAGATTTCTGGTGAAAATACTGGTTAAGTTTAATTTTTCACATTGAGATTCTGTCAAGATACAGAAAATTAACACCAAGATTTTCTCATGTACTACAAACTAACCTTTGTACTAAAAGGACCTTCAGGGTCAGGGTGAAGTAGCTTCTTTCCCTATACACTGAGAACATAATTACAAATTCAGACTTACTTTCCTGCTCAAGGAATGCAACATCAAACCACACTCTCTACTCTTGGTCAAGACTCAAGATTAGTCAAATATAGAAACATATGATCCATTGGTATTCCAGTATCTAAAAGGGCAGTTTCTTATCCAGAAAAGAGACTCATGACCACACTAGAGTGCCAGAAAGACAGAGGTTTCAGTCATTCTCCAGGTCTTAAAAATGCATCATATAAACAGAAACATAAGCAATCAGCCAATTAATCACACCTCTATCTCATTTCCGGTGGTTTCTGCAGGCAATTGCATCCTCCAACACATTCTTCTCTCCAGAGGTCTCTGTTGCAGCAAGATACAAGCGTAATAACAAAGTCAATCCTTCAGTAGATAGAACATTAATCTATGAAACATGAAAGGCAGCTTAAGCATGTTAATCTAATTTCCTCCATTTACTTAGCGAACCAATTACATTTAGGAAACATAGCCTTAGTTGTAAAAAAAGAGAAAAAGGAGACACAACCAAGCATTTATAGAATCCCATGCGAATTGCGTCGCCTAACTGAATTTAGATGTTTATTTTCCATGCAATTTCAGTCACCACCACACACTGTTTTCTACAAATAAAAACATTTATATATCTTGAAAAATAGTATAAATTAAATGTTTCATGAGTAGGTGAGGAAGGGACCAATAAAAATACACTGTCATTTTAGAATTTAAAGTAGTATCTCTGTGGATTTTAGAATTTAAAGATCCCACTCTCACGGTGGCTTGAGTTTTATTTTTGGGATTCTTGGGAGGCTTTCTTCTTTTTAAGTAATCAAGGTTCAGGTAGTAACGTTTTCTTCTATACTAATAAAGATCAGGTTGTAACGTTAATAGCAATAATCCTTTTGTCTGAAAAAGAAGTATCGTTTTTTAAGATGAAAACCTTTTTTCATATATTAAATTTGTCTGTTTCAAACGAAACAATTTGTTTTTTTAGTTTCTTTGATATATATTCCTCTAAGTTTGATTGAATCAAACGGCTCTTTCACGTTTTCCAAAATAATAAACGTTTTTTGTCTTTAAGAAAAGGTGCAGATCAAGACACTGCAATTTGACGAGTAAAATAAAAAAAGGCGTTCCACGCGTTTAGACTTATCCATCTCACAAGGTCATAATCCAATGCGTCAGCGTCCACCTAAGATCTCCGTGCACTGCTCTCCAACGAACCACATCCTCTCTCACCTCCACGTGTAACTGTAAACCTGATCGTAGCAGATCAACTTTCTTAATTATATATAATTCGAAACCCTAACTATCTATTTTATCCATCTTCTTCCTTCTTTCCTTAAATCCTCCAAATCTTCACGTTACTTCCTTATCTGCATTTCCCCATTACCATGGCTTCGATTATCTGCTGTTCCGCTCCAATCACGATCCGAGCATCTTCCGGATCCGGATCCATGAAAAACCCGGATCCTAACCGCAAGAAAACCGTTTCTTGGTGGGCTCCTCTCTTCGGTGTATCCTCCGATCCGGATTACCTCAACATCGAAAGCTCCTCCGTGTCTCCGGAATCGAACCCGGGTAAAACCGATGTATCCGGGTCGGGTCAAGATTCGGGTCAAAAGCTCCGTCGTCGCGGTTGTCTGACGGAGGAGAAAGCTAGGCAGTTGAGGAAGAAAATCGCGGAAGCTTCCACGTTCCACGAAGTTATGTATCATTCCGCGATTGCGTCTCGGCTTGCGTCTGATATCTCCGGTCGGGTCGAGGATTAAACTGGATCCGGGTCGCTGTTCGTCAGATCTGGAGATCAATTCGTCGAATCGAAATGTCTTTTTTTTTTCTTTTCTTCTTTCGTGTTCCTGTAGGTTATAGACCATCTTCTGTCGGTGCTCCTTTTTCATTAGAACCGTTGGATATTGCATGGTCCTTTGTTGTTGTAAAGTCTNGTATCATTCCGCGATTGCGTCTCGGCTTGCGTCTGATATCTCCGGTCGGGTCAAGGATTAAACCGGATCCGGGTCGCTGTTCGTCAGATCTGGAGATCAATTCGTCGAATCGAAATGTCTTTTTTTTTTTTTTCTTCTTTCGTGTTCCTGTAGGTTGTAGACCATCGTCTGTCGGTGCTCCTTTTTCATTAGAACCGTTGGATTGTGCATGGTCCTTTGTTGTTGTAAAGTCTTTGGTCTCAAGAACCGTTGGATCGTTAATCAATTAATTACCGTTAATTTCTGTTTCTTTTCATTCTTTTACCGTAAACAAACCGTTGGATCTCCCACTACTTGTTAATAAGCTCTTTGATCTATCCTCAACAATAATAAGAAAGTAAAATCAGCACATCTAGTGATCTACTTTACTATGATTACAAATTACACCAATACGATTCTTATCTTCGATTGAACAAGCAAGTACTAAACCGAATTTAAGTGATGATACTGAGATCTAAGCTTTGATTATAATGTACCGGTTCTGCGTGTGAACTGTGAAGACTCGTAAGAGGTTTTATATGTTTATAAGTAAGATTAATGTAATTTGTTGCTTTTGATCTCAGTCTCATCTAATTCTGCACTGCCAAGTGAGTAGTAATGTCCGAAAAAATCTTTAGCCCTTTTAAACCTTTTATCTTTGTAGAACATTTGTCAAAAGACAAAGACTTTTCTTTCTTCTCTCTAATCCAATAAGCTTCTTCGTGGCGCCAATGTTGACTCAATAAATATGTTTTTGACCGTTTTGGTTAT
>OVBB01002941.1:0-10499 GCA_900406415.1 Isatis lusitanica
GTTAATTCTCGTAATGGCCGAAGGCCTTACATATTGTTTGCTAAACCGGACGTTGTTAAACCAGACATTACTAAACCAAGTGATTTTCCAGATTAAAGAACTAAACCAAAGTGTTAATAGATATTTCCTGTAACACTAATACTTTTTCTCATAAACAAGTACCTAATTCAACAAAGACCATATTGCAAAATTTTTGAAAACTACAAAATTGAAAACTACAAAAATACATTCGTCTTCTCAGTTCTCATTTAACTTCCTTTTTTTTTTTCTTTTGACAGAAAGAAGTGCATTCAGTAGCTAAACCAGTGCAATCTCATGCGTAGAGAAAGATCAGCAAGATTCTTCATTTTGAAGGAACTTAGAAGAATAAATTAGATAAAGGCTAGATTGATAAAAACTTAACTTCAGCTGAAGTCTATCCATCAACAATCTCCTCCAAGATGAGATATTGCAGGGAGATGGAATACTTGGCACTTTTATCCGATGAACCCTTACTTCTCAAGAGAAACGATCCATCGCCATGACCTTCATCAACATTCAATGGATTTTTTTACAGATCTCGGAGAGTTTGCAAAACGTTGTCATTTTTCTTATATCAATCGGTGGGGAGAAAAAAGAAGAGAAACAAAACCTTTTACTGTAAAGATATCTGGGATCCATCGTTTGTAGATGAACAATGACCTCGGGGAGTCTCCAGGATTGGTCTCTGATAAGACAAGTTCGCAATGAGCTTTCTTGCTGAAACAGACACCGTTTCAAACTCACACATTAGTCCAAAAGAAAACCTTTTCTCCATTTTTTACTGCAAAGAAAAAGTTTTGACTCACTTGGCATCGGATATAGCATTGTGGCATAGAGCAAGAGTCCGCACCATCGCCATGTCTCTAGCCCGTGAGTTCATTAGAGTCCTGTTTCTTATTAAAGAACTCACTCAGACAACAACAACAACAAAAAACACAAGAATGTGTGGTTCCTTGACCAAAAGTTAACTTGACAAATCTTGAAAACGAGCTTACGATTGGGAGAAGTAGTCACCAAAATCATCGATAACAACTGCAGCTGGAGAATCAATATGAAGATGAAACGCAGCAAAGTACTTCCTGATTCCTTCATCATCATCCACATACCTTTTTCAAAGGCCAAATCTTTTAACTGATACATTCGCTTAAAAGTAAATGAGTTTTTAATTGGTAGTTTCTTTCTTACTTCATCTGAATCCGATTGAATACATCTGAGGAAGCATCGATTCCCTGAGAAAAAAATATTTTGAATGAAGATTTCATCAAAACCCCCAAAACAAAGCTCAAAAAACACAGCACGATGGATGCGAAAAAGGGTTTACCTGAGAGAGAAACGGAGGGTTGGCTTCGATTCTTTTCCGGTGGCAGATGAAGACGACGTGATTGGCTTCAGAAGCAGTCGCTACATTGAGTGCAAATTGGAAGAGCAGAGAGGTTTTCCCTCTGTAGACAAAACAATGAATCAAGGAGAGAGAGAGTGAAAGAGAAGATAAGTATTATGAGAAAAAGAAAGGAGTCGGGAGAAATATACGAAGTCATCGGGCCGGAGAGGAGAGTGAGGTTATCCCGCCGTCGAATCCCGCCGCCGCCGGAGCTCGGTTTCGTCGGGAAGAATCTCGCCGTCATTTGCATGTTCTGGTTCAAATTTAAGTTGGATTTGTTATAATTTCCTTTTTGTAAGGCATTTGTGCTCTCGTAAACACTTGTGTTTCGCTGGCTTAATTTTATTAGCACTTTCAAACTCAAATTCTACTCTGATTCAATAAATATATATTTTTTTCACAGATGTCAGTAATTCTTGACTAATATGGTTTTTTTTTCTAATTGCTAATGTCTAATACAGTTTACTCAAGATATGCATAGGTTTGGATGTTTGGTTTTCTATTATTCAGATACCCCTCTAAGCAATGATTCGAATAAGCACAAGCGACCAATATTTCAATTTACACATACAGCTTATGAAATATAATGGAGTCATGTAATTTATCTTGCACAAGCGACCAAAGTATAATGGAAGGTGCTTGCTGCCTCTAAAATACACTTCCCAGAAAGTTATGGGTTGTGAGTTTTAGCTTTGTGTATAATATTTGTGATGGGTTTTTATTACTTTGTTCAGGTTCCTTCGAATGTCACATCTAACGGTTCTCCATCAGAAACTAAGGTATAAGCTCAGTTTCTCTTCCTTTCCTTATTCGCTTTCTTGTGTTTATGGTTACTACTTACTAGTCGTTTGATCATATAATGGTCATTCGATCAACAAGAGCAGAGAGAGAGAGGTGTTTCATGGTGACCATCATATATTCTTGTAAACAGGAAGGCAAAAAGAAATCAAAGAGATGAAGTGGAGATCTCTGATGTTGCGTAATGGTGATGGCTATGACAGTTCATCGTCTCCCGATATTATAAGCTTTGATCTGTCAAATGGTGATCAATACCCTCCTCAACTTGGGATGGCTTTAGATGATCAGTATGTGGAGTATGAGTTGGAGGAAAGAAAGGGTGAGATCTAAAAGTGGATATTCTACTTTAACTAAACCTTCGAATACTGTCTCATGCATGTTCTGTTGACGTCCTCATATTTTTATTACTTGATTCAGATGCTTATGAAAGCAGTGATGGAGTCATTGAAAGACTTGAAAATACAAAGTCTTGAGAAAAAAAAGAACCTTCCGAGAAGAGAGTTCACGGCAGAAATTCTTTTAGAACTGCACAACAATCCCTTCTTTCTAGGGAAGAATCAACTTCAAATCAAGCAAACCACTTGTGAAGCACTAGAAACTGAAAGAGCTTCTTCAAGGAATAAATGAGCTCCAAGATTAATAGAAGGAGCTACGTTACGTTGTTATGTATTGCATGGAGATAGAGTTTCATCAAGTAAACCCTAGAATTAGTCAACATGATATTCAGAGGCCTCCTTTTGGTGCATTAGCATAGTGTTTCTTAATTAACAAAGCTTCTACTTTTTGGGTATTTGGTTTCCCAAGCTTTTTTATTTCTCTGGAGACGAGGTTCAAGTATAGAATGAGTTTTATTTTGTTTTTGTGGACATATATACTACATATAAATGTTGTAAATGCAACGTAGCCTAGTGGTGCTTGTGAGTCAATAATTCTCCTAAGTCTCGTTTTCAACTCTTCGTCAAGTCAGTTTTGTCATATTTTACTTTTAATTCCGATTTAATGAGGACGTACGAATATGATGAGAATCAAGTCTCAACACCTGCGAAACCCTAACTTTGCCGCCTCCTATTATCTTTTTCTTCTTCTTCTGATTTTGCAAATCTAGCTTTTCTTCTTGTGCTATTACTCCAATATCACAAATCTACCATGAATTTTAAGATTTTCAAACAATGCACCTACCCTACAATTTACGATAGTTGGTTCGCGACCCCCTTAATAACTGATTTTGATTTGCTACAGAAGATCATGTGAGATCTAAATAGAGAATGAAATTGACTTACTTCGTTTCAATTGAATTTTTATATATACTATTTTTATTAGTATTTATTTGTCTGTTTGTATAATGATTTAATGAAAATTGCTTTCTAGTTATAAAATACAAACATTCGTTGAGCGATACAATTTACGAATACAATTTAAGAATGCAATTTTTGTCAATTGAGACAGCTATGGTTGAAAAACTTGACTATCATAATTTAACAATTGATTATGGAGGAAAAAATGCAAAATAATTATATTTCAATAGTAAGTTGTTTTTTTACTTGTTTTTATAAACAGTGTATGGAGTTGGATTATCTTATGAAACTTTAACATATTTATTATGTATTGTTATCATTTTATGATCTTTAATAAAATGCACAATTTTTGAATTCAGTCCAAAACGTTACACTGACACTGGCATTCGATTCCTCTCATAAATTATGTTCGTCACTATCAAGAATTTATCTAAACTGATACTGATGAAGATGCCATTCAGCTTGCATTTAATATAACAAAGTAGAGGATCAAAAAGAATGAATCATTGAGGTAAAGATGATAGTTGAGTAAATATTATTTGATATCCTAAAAATATATATTCTTTTATATCTTGAAAATATTATTCGACATCTTCTCATTTAGAGTACCACATACTTTAACCCGGAAAACAAAACCACAACTAGGTATAGTAACTTTGTTAATCAAGAAATATCTGGTTCTACATGGAAAGTGTTGAAAGAAACATCCCATGATGGTTGATGGTCTCAAAATTAGTGGAGGAATGCATTTTTTTTGTTCTTTGGGGAATAAAGAATACAAAGTCACAAATCTAGTTGACCGTGTATCCCATAAAGCTAATCACTATCATGGCGAAAAGAGTCTCATTGGAGTAATTATAAAGATGGCCTGGGATTATGTTGGGTGTGACAATATCAAATTGTAAAATCGAATTAGACAATTTGGCACGAGGCGATTTGTAAGTATATGGATATTGTTCTTTCACTTACCTACCCATCATTACTCATCATCTTTACTCATCATATTTAAGGTGGAGAAGATGCTGTCACTGCGAAATATATTAGCACGAAAGTATCACTGCTTGTAAGATTCATTTTCCCGGAAGCCGATGATAACTTGTTTGATTATCTGAAGGATGACAATGTAAAGAGTATAGAGTCAATGTAGTACTTTTTCTCTTTTCTTCTTCAGTATCATGCAAGTTGAGGCATATGTCATTTCTTTTCTTAAAGATGAGTTCATATTTTAATCTTGATTTTTTTTTTTTTTAGGTATGTGCCTATCATACCACTCATTCTTGTGAATGGGTGTAATGGCATCAGATATTTCATCAGAACCTCCATTCCCAACTTCACACCAAAATAATTATACACAATATTAGGCAAAAGTTGGATGAGCAACCATTGCTTGATATGAAACCTTTCTACATTGGCTTTCAATGAAATATTAAGAGAGTATATGCAGGTGTCTACAAAAGCATATGTATTTATGAGAAACTGGATGATACAACGATCAAGATAACCGACCTACCAATCATTTCTAGACCTTGGAAAGCTTGAAAAACACGAAGGGTGACATTAGTAACAAGCGCTTAGTTGAGGTATTATTCCATTAATCATGAATTTTATCTCATTAAATATCTGTTGTTGTTTGCTTTATACTAGGATGTAGACGACCAAATTATTTCATCACAATTCGATTTTAGGGTGAAGATACCACATAGAACACGAAATTGTTAAGGGAAAGGACATCAACGCAACGTTCCAGCTAGAGTCAAAAATACGTTACTCAAATATGGTATTACAACTTGGAGATGGTGTGACAAAGTCTTACAAGACTCCAAAAGAAAGTAAGTATTTTCAATTGTGTTTTTCTTCTCATCAGATTTACTAAATTTGTGCGATCTCATAGTTGTTTTCATGTTAAATGTATTATGTTCTATTTGATACATCATTGAGATAATCATCACAGTAAAAAAAAATCGAAGAAAACTTTAACAAAAAAAATATATATATCAAAGACAAACTAAAAGAGACATTTTTAAAAATAAAAACATGTTCCTCCGTTTCTAAAAGATAAATTTTCTAGCATTTTTTTGTTTCTAAAAGATAAATGTTCTAGATTTTTTATATATTTTCAATGAGGAATTGTAAACTTCAAGAAATATTAATTGTAGTAATTGGATTACTATTGGTTAAAAGTTGTGGAAAAATGTTTCTTTTATAAAAAAATTGATGCATTGATTGTTAAATCTTTAGTGTTTTTTAATATGTGTGGAAAACTCTATAAAACTTATCTTTTTTAAAGTATATGCTTATATTTGTTATGTAGTTTAGTCACTTTTCAAAGTCCAAATACAGAATTCATGCATCTTTAATCTATTTTTTTAGAAGACAAAAAAACCCATTCTCTGCGTTTCGTCAGAAAAGAATAATTCTTTTACTTTATAGCATCTAATCTTCTTTCGTGGAGAATGTGTATATTTTCCCAAATGATGAGACAATCCAATAAATGATGCATAGACTTCAGCTGTTCTACCACCAACAAAGGTCAAAAGCTCACTCTCATCCTTTTTCTCCTTTTAATTTCATCAAAAACCCCCCAACAATTCAAACAACGATTTGTAGATGAGAATATGAAAATAACTTCGAATACTTTATCAGAGATGAAGATCGATCTAAAATAGTATTGAACAATTGTAGATGGTTACGGTTATAAGTTTTTCTTTGCCGTGAGGGACAATCAAATTCATGAGAACTTGGGATCATTTTTAAGTGCAGCAATACTTAGTCGGCACTAGTTTTGCTGCTTCCGACATATTTACATTTACCAAATAATTTCTCTGCAGTTTGTACTATGAAATTGAAAATTTATAAGCAATAAGAAAAGAAAAGATGTATATTAGATTTTTAGTACTACCAATTTGATTGATGCTGGTATTTAGAATCAAAATCATAGATCTTTGAAACATAGAGACGAAGAATAGTGCTACTTATTAACCATGTTTCATGCATTCGAAATTGGCTGTGTTTGTATGAAGATTCAGGCCAGAGTTTTCGGATTAAAACCCCCTCAAGTACAGGGTCAGAGCATAAATACACACCTGAGCTATGTCTAAATGTGAATAAACACATGAACTAAGTTAAAATGTAAAATCCAATACATGAATGAACTTACTAAATAGTGTTAAAACCCACAAACGGTTTCCGTCTAATTAATTGTCGTTACCGTTATGCTTTAGAAAAAATAAACTGTCATGTCAAGGCTTCGAACCTAGGTCTGGAAATGCAGTACGTAGCCACTGGGCTATATAAAATCTTTTGTTTATAATTGAACACAACTTATATGTAATTAAAAGAGTGCTCGTGAGATTCACCAAAAGCACTGAAAAACCCTGAAAATATTTCTGCTGCTCGACTTGCTCGAAAGCTAGAGGAACGTTATTGGGCTCTACGCAAAAAAACATGAAGAGGAGGACAAGTGGTACGAGGAAGAAGACGCCGACGCTGACGTCACTTCCCATTGAATTACTACTAAACTGCATGGCACGCGTCTCAAGGTTGTACTATCCGACCCTCTCCCTTGTCTCAAAGAGGTTACGAACTCTCCTTGCTTCCCCGGAGCTCTACAAGGTCCGGTCACTCATCGGTCACACCGAGACCTGTCTCTATGTGTGCTTGAGGCACCATTCTGAATCTCTCTGGTTCACCCTCTGCTTGAAACCGGTTAAGGAGAAGGAAAGATACGTTCTAGCTAAAGTCCCAATCCCCTATTCTCCCTCTTCTCGTCCTGCATGGTTTTCAGATCTCGTGGTGGCTGGTTCCAGTATTTACCACATTGCCAGCTCTTTCACCTCGTTGCCTCCAAGCGTCTCGATTCTTGATTGCTGTTCTCACACTTGGCGCGAGGCTCCAAGCATGCGTGTGGGGCTAATCTCATTTACTCCTAGCGTCCTTGAACACAAGATATATGTAGCAGGACACGGCAAAGATGGCGTGAACTCGATCGAGGTGTTTGACACAAAAGCAGAGAATTGGGATCCTGAGCCCATCCCTTACAGCGAGATATATCACGGCCATTACTACAAAACCATGTCTGTTGGGGGAAAGTTGCACGTGGTGCATTCTACACATAAGGATGTGGGTGTTTACAATTCCAAGGAAGGTAGATGGGACATGGTTGAGTGGAGGAGTTTGGCTTTTCATCTGCGATCAGATACTTATTGCGAGATAGATAATGTTGTGTACTCTGTTGATAATCATAACAGAGTGATCCGATGGTCTGACACCGAGGTAAGGTTGTGGAGAAGGTTGAAGGGTTTGGTAGGACTACCTGAGTTCCCTGATCAAAATGTTCGTACTCGTGTTAGATTGGCTAATTATGGTGGAAAGATGGCGGTTTTTTGGACCAAGAAGTCGCCCAATTATAGGTACAACACCACTTTGATGTTTTGGTGTGCACTGATCACGCTTGAAAGACGACGCGAAAGTTGTGAAGTTTGGGGACAAGTTGATTGGTGTGGTCATGTGCTTACTAGCTATGCCGATTTAGTAAAGGTTCTTGCTGTCACTCTTTGATGAATATGCAAGGCTTTTTAACGTTTCTTTATGTCTGTAACATTAGTTTTTATGTCGAGTGCAAGTGTGTTTGTCTTCCATCATTTTGGTCTGTAATGCTACTTCTTGTCTCTGGTTTCAATCCATTTCTTCTTTTGGGCCTCTTGTGTCATGGAGAATTTTGCTTATCCACACTCTTTCTTGCTTTGTGATCTCTATGTCGGAGGTAATTATTATTCTTTTTCCTTTGTGTGATAGTCGATAAGCTTTGTGTGCATTTCATTTTAGCTTCCAAGATCAAAGTAAAACTTCATCCTTTTGTTGGTTTTGTAATTAACTTGAAACAGAATTTATGCGTAGCATTATTTTTTTCACTCAATGTTATATGGAGGAATCCCTCTCGTATAAAAAAAAAACAACAAAACCGAAACCAAAAGAAAATACAAATCAGATTCCATGAACAAAAGCATCAATGTCAGGCTGAGGAATATCATCAAGCAAAGAGTACAATGCTACATCTTCCTCAAGCAGCTTCTCATTGAATCCAAAATCATCAGCAAACACACATTCAGGGACAATCCTGTCTTGTCCATAAATCTCATCATCCTTCTCCTTCTCTTCAACCGCGACAACGACATCCTTCTTCTTGTTACTCAAAGACAAAGTTTGTAAATTCAAGCCTTTGATGTAATCTTGCAATAGAGAAGGTCTTGGATACTTAGATCTACATTTTCTCTTAGAGAATTGTCTACGTTCTGTCGGTTCCAATGGTTCTTGATCGAATTCTCTGTTCTTCCAGGGAGTCTTTTCGCAATCTCAGCACATTTGTTTCCCAATCTCTTTGTGAAACTCTATCAACACTTTGTCTTCTTCTTCACTCCATGTTTCTTTCTGCAATAATACATTAATAAGCTCCTTAATATCTTTAGTTTCCCTTAGCTTCTTGTTTCCTACTAAACCTTAAGCTACTCGATTTGAGTTCCATAGACAAAACCACCACAGAAGATCTTACTATCTCTATGGTGGGCGTGGGGCGATGCCACACACACACCTGTGTGCCTTTCTCCAATAAACCCTAGTAACTAACTTTTTTCTTTGCTTTACAAATCTGTGATGGTCCTCCTTAGAATTTAACCATTACCAACTGAATAGCTCTGTTTCATCAGCATCTTCTGATACAGCCATTACTAGTAACTAACTTTTTTCTTTGCTTTAGCTGATCAAATAGCAACAACCATTAAGCTTTGCTTCTGTTACATAAACCTTCATTTTTGTCCACAGGATATGTGATTTGTAATTACTTAGAGCTTACTACCAAGTAATTGTGTTTTTGGGTGTTAATATGTAACAGGATATGTGATTTGTAATTATTCTTTCTTCACTTATACAATATGTTTGCTGTTTTGTAAAAATTTCAGTTACTTGGTCTAGTACTAACAATTGTCTTCTCCAGATTTTGATTTTGAAATTTCGGTTTGGTAAAAAATGTCTCGGAATTTAACCGAATAAAAAAGACGTTCGTTCTGTTGTTCAATTCGGACATTGCAAATTCCGGTTCGGTTATAGGTAACAATGATATCGAACCAACAACCAGGAAATGTAAAAATTTTCATTCGCATGTTGTATGTTTTCAAGGGTTGGAAATTTTTTTAAGAGAATAAACAAAGGAATAATTAGTGGAATAGTACTGGACCCTAATTACCAAAATAGTAAATTATCTACCAATCTAACTACTTCGAATTATATGAAGTAAAAAAAAAAAAAACAAAGAACCACACTTCACCATAAAGGTTCGGTTTCTTTGGTTCTGTTGTTAAATTAGGTTATTGCAAATTCTGGTTGGGTTAAAGGTAATATCAAACATCACCTTCAATTAATGGAATTAATGAACAATGATATTAAGAGAGGAAAATATCGAACAAACAACCAGGATTTGTAGTTTTAATACACTTCTTTTTTATTATTTAAGCATGTCATTCCCATATTGTTGTTTTCAAGGTTATTTCTGTAAGAGAATATAAAAAACCAAAATAGTAAATTACCTACCAATCAAATTATATGAAGCAGAAGAAAAAGACCAAACAGAGAACCACACTTTAGCTTCACCATAAAACGTTCTTCCCTTCCCTTGGTTTCATTAAAGTGGCATAGACCACTTCTGTATCCTATACGAGATTTTATTCAAGCATTGGCAACATGTGGGGTTTTCATTACCAAGAAAGCAAAAAAAATGGCTCGATGCACCAATGTATAATGTATTTGTTACAAAGGTTCTTATAAGAGAATAAATAAAATAAAATCAAACACCAATGAAACTGGCCAGAGTTATATGAAGCAAAAGAGAGAAACGAAACAAGAAACTGAGACACGGATATATAGATTTGGTGTGGACAGTTACAAGTCACGTTCTTGCTCTAACCTCAGGTGCATTCCTTTCCTTGTTGGAATTGAGCCAAACTTGGAACATA
>OVBB01002942.1:0-10496 GCA_900406415.1 Isatis lusitanica
CTCCCTTGTACCTTGATTTCATTGCTTCTTTGGCAAGTTAATATATTTCTTTTGTCGGGGAAAAAAATGTTACAGGAATATGGGTTGGTTTGGGCTTTAGTGTTGGGCCGAGTCAATTGGAAGAAGGCCTCGTCGAAACCCAATAAGTTATGACGGTGGAGACGTTCAGTTTCAACTTTCCTTTTTCGAAATTTAATTTGGGCCTTTTTCTCGGCCCAAAACTGGCCATGATAGTTCTTCTTCGTCTACACGCTTCCGCGAGCTTTTTTTCATTAACCGTCCACTTCATTTCACACATACACGCCCTCCACATCTTTTGCATCGGTCGGCTGAAATGAAAAGAGCGAGTACACTCCCGTGATCAAGAGTGGCGCGTGGTTCTACGAGAGCAGGGTTATTACCAAATTCAAATTTTAAGCATTTTCCCAAAATACAGATTCAGAGACACTTTCTCACTCCCTATGACAAAAAAACTAAAGAGGCTTTTCATTCCCGAGCTTCTTTTCGTGCTTCAAATATTCGATCGATTGTGTATAATCTTTCAATTTGTGGTGTTTAGTAATTTATGATCGATTGTGGTGTTTAGTAATTGTTTGTCCCATTGATAACGCAGATTGATTTAGGATCAATCAGCTTTTTGAACTTGGAATTCTCGGGTTTAGCTTGTTGTGGTATCGTCTTACAAGTTTATTCAAGAAGAAGAAGTCTTGTGCACTGAAATTTAAATTGAGTGTGGCTGCAATTTTGTACTCTGGTTACAGAGCTTGTGACATTCAGCAGAGTCGAATTTTTCAACAAGTTCATAAACTGTGCACCTTTTTTAATGAATTTGTTGTCTTGTTTTGTTTTGTTTTTATCCATACACTGATTATAGAGCTTGTTGTCTTTTTATCATAACAAACTTTTTTGTTAGTTTGTTGTATTTATCTTGTTTACCTGGATGTCTCTTGGATGTCAGAAAGTGATTGTGGAAGCTCACCCTCTAAAAGGGTTCATTGAGCAAAGTCTTGAGTTTGTCCAAGTTGGTACCAAGTGGTTCACCTACTTTCACATACTTTATGACCACTTATTCTCTCATGGAGTGGGACTATGAAATTGGGAGAGAAGCGACAGGTAAATAACATGTGACTTATTTCTGTATAATTCTGTATGGTTATATTTCTGTATAATTCTGTATGGTAAATAACAGTGACTTATGTTCATTGAAATTGTGATGTAGATATATTGTTTGTCGATTTCGTAAAGGGTTTCAATGCCAAAATCTCGCTTGACATGTGTCAAGCGAGATTGAGGTTTTCTGCATCGAGTGGACTTTCTGCACAGACAGTTTTTCAATGGAAGGAAACAGCTTCTCAATTGGTGATCAACTAGGACATCGACATGCATAACATGCTAATTCACTCTCTCTTTTAATTCTGTTTTAGATTTAGCCACATTGTTAATGAAATTCTGTATTGTTGTTTTGCTAGCTCTCTCTCAAGATGGGATCTTCACAGCCTATGTCTTGGAAGCCATGATGGCAGTTTCATTCTTCCTACACTGGAGGTTTGGGCAACCATAATTGGTGCATTGGTGGGGAAGCTAGTCGAGCCGGTTATCATCTTGGGGATATCTCAAGTTCCCGTTCCCTCACAGACGTATCATATCTCTGCGTAAGTTTTTTTTTTCTTATATTTGATTACCTTTAATTTTGAAAATTTCTTTTTATCCTGTTTACTTACATCTAATTCTGATTTTTTTTGCAGGCAGTGATCAGGCGTTGTATGTCTACTCCTGGACAGATTCGATATCTGTGCTGGCTTTCAGCATGCATTTGACAAATAATTCACTATTCAGAATAAAATAAACGAAGAAGGTTAGAATTTCTTCCAGATTTTGTCTTCCTTATATTTAGCAAAACACTAAAAAGGACAAATCTTGTAGGTCTAGATGCTACACAAGAGAAATCAAAGCAAAGTAGAGGGCATTCTCTACATGTTACCTCAGTAAATCTATTTGATTCTGCCATTGAGGGGACAGAGACAAACATGGAAGCAGAAAAAAATGTTTCCCTCCACTCCAGCCACCTTGAAGTTGGTGGAACCTGTTCCATGGTATCTGGTGAGCAAGTTGTCTTACAATCATGGGGTTAAATATTGAAGCATAAATCATATGGCGTAATCATAGGTTTCCCTTTTATTTTCGAGGTTATTATGCTTATGTCATTCTATAAGTTGAGCTTAAATGTTCTTATATCTTTCTTCATCCCTGAAACGCAGAAGAATCTGCGCCTTCCACAGACATTCAGAAACAGATACATGACGAACCACGAGAATTGGCAATAACAGGTGATTAGCACATTAACATTCTTATTTTTCACCATCGTACACTTTGTTCCTGGAGGCATTCATAAGTGAAAGATCGTTCAATTATCTTCAATCATTTGTAGACAACAATGACGCAGACGAGCTCATGGAAGCAAAAGTAACAAAGAGCGTAGACTCTTCAGGTGGCTTTTCTTTTTCTGGAAAGACATGCGTCTTAGCTGTTACAGAGGATGAGCACTTAGGTTTCACCAAAGATGAAGCAACTGATCCAAATGTTACTGCCTTTGGTAACTTTCTTTTCTACATCTAAGCATTTCTAAGGTGTAACTTACTATATATATTGAATACTCTTGACTACTAATGACCGCTTCCACTCTATACATTCTCACAGAGAAAGACACCTCTCTGACTCCTGATGGATATATTATTCCGAATAACAAAAGTGAAGAAGGTTAGATTGCTTGGATCTTGTGTTTCTTAGATTCAACAAATATTATCAGGTACGAAGCTTAAACAGTGACTAATCTTGAGAATCATTTACCCTTTTTTGTTCTTTTTGAAACAGCTGCAGATGAGGAAATGGTTAGGAGAGAAGCTACTCCGGATCCGGAAGAAAGCAGGAAGGAGCATGTGAACATTGGTGAATCAGGTACGTCATCTGAGAAGCAAGCAAGAAGAGGAGGACCAATGTTGATTTACGGAACACAAGTGAAGTCTAAAAGACATGACATGAAAGAGAATGCACCAAACTCAAAGACTGTGGATAATCTTAACGTAACAGCTCCAAGGACATCAAGGAGACAGCTCCAAGACTTGGGGAAGAATTAGAAGGCACAGAATTTGCATATCTCATGCATGTTTGGGATTTGTTTCAAATTTCACTTCTTTGCTACAAACATATTTCGTGACTTTAAGTCTCTAATAAGCCTTTCAAACTTGTATTGTTGTCTTCGTCTTGAAATAGTTAAAGAGACCCTTTTGGCTTTTGATTTCTTGAGCGGCAAAAATTACAATTAGACATACATGTTATGTAAATACACACGTACTTAGATATGTACAAACTTACCTTCACTGTACACATCTAAATTTTAAATTTCGCCTAATGTAATCCGCCTTTGCTAAACCAGATTGAATCCTAATCCCCGGCCCATTAATCCCTAAATCAATGCATTAAGCATACTCGCTTGTTAAACGGTAGCAATTGTTCGTCCCATTTATAACGCAGATTGAATTTACATACAATATTTATACCCACTAGGNTCTTCGTCTTGAAATAGTTAAAGAGTAAAAACCCTTTTGGCTTTTGAGCGGCAAAAATTACAATTTGACATACATGTTATGTAAATACATGCGTACTTAGATATGTACAAACTTACCTTCACTGTACACATCTAATTTTTAAATTTCGCCTAATGTAATCCGCCTTTGCTAAACCAGATTGAATGGTCCTAATCCCCGGCCCATTAATCCCTAAATCAACGCATTAAGCATACTCGCTTGTTAAACGGTAGCAATTGTTGTCCCATTTATAACGCAGATTGAATTTACATACAATATTTATACCCACTAGGCCACTATTACTCAGCACTAATTATCTCACAGAGATGTGTCTAATGAGTTTCCCTCGTAATTACTTTAGTCCTTTCACTTTACCATTTACTTGTAACAGTCACGACCCAAGCGCCTCTATATAAACTCTCCAATGTTAACCCTCGCTTCTCATCACAAACACAAACAAACCAACCATACTCACTTGCTGATCTTTCTCCTTTCGAACTTTTCAATCTTCACAGAAAATGGCTTCCAAACCAAGCTGCGTGGTTACCTTCACTGTGACGCTCATGCTCATTGCGGCTTCTTCCACAGTGACACCTCGACCTCTCATGAAACCAACGGTGGGTGCACCTTCTCCTTCCACAAGCCTTGCGTACCGTCTCAGGCTTGATGAAGAAACAGGTTACTGCTGGGACTCATTGATGCAGCTCCAACACTGCTCCGGAGAGCTGATCTTGTTCTTCCTCAACGGTGAGACTTACATTGGCCCTGGGTGTTGCAGTGCTATACGAACCATTGGACGCAAGTGTTGGCCTACTATGATTGGTGTTCTTGGATTTACCGCTCAAGAAGGTGACATGCTCCAAGGTTACTGTGATGACCAGGACTCTGACAGCAACGGTGATGAACATGCTCTTGCCTCCTCACCACTGGCTCTGTCCGTTAAATTCAAGCCTAGTACGGTTGTTAGATCTTCTAACCCTTGAATCTCATGGTTCAGTTTACACTCCTGCCTATGTTTTCTTTTTCTAAGAGAAATTTTTTATCTTATAATATGAGACAGCTCCTCGATCTGTTATAACTTGAGAATAAAAGATGGTTTATNTCCTTGAATCTCATGACTCAGTTTACACTCCTGCCTATGTTTCTTTTTCTAAGAGAAATTTTTATCTTATGATATGAGACAGCTCCTCGATCTGTTATAACTTGAGAATAAAAGATGGTTTATTTTACTCACAATTGTTTAGCAAATCTTGGCAAACAGAATCTTTTTTTCTTCTCAAATCCGTAAATACATATTCTCGACGTTAAATCATTGAACAACCGAAAAATATGGCTAACCCTAATTCCTGATCAGGTCAGGGACAGTAGAAAAAACACACCAACAGTTAAAAGAGATCAATGTGATCCATAACTATGGCTTCACCTCAAGAACCACATGGATCGTTTTTTGGATAAAAAACCACATGTATCTTGCACTCATTTCATGGTTTAACAGATTTTACATGAAAAGAATGTTAAATAACAAACTTGCATAATAAAAGTAAAATGTTTTTTCTTTCAGCTTTATTCTTCACTCTCCACCGTCATAATTTATTGGGTTTTGACTCGGCCTTCTTCCAGTTGACTCGGCCCAACAATGAAGCCCAAACCAACCCATATTCCTGTAACATTTTTTTTCCCGACAAAAGAAATATATTAACTTGGGAAAGAAGTCATNGAAAAAACACACCAACAGTTAAAAGAGATCAATGTGATCCATAACTATGGCTTCACCTCAAGAACCACATGGATCGTTTTTTGGATAAAAAACCACATGTATCTTGCACTCATTTCATGGTTTAACAGATTTTACATGAAAAGAATGTTAAATAACAAACTTGCATAATAAAAGTAAAATGTTTTTTCTTTCAGCTTTATTCTTCAATCTCCACCGTCATAATTTATTGGGTTTTGACTCGGCCTTCTTCCAGTTGACTCGGCCCAACAATGAAGCCCAAACCAACCCATATTCCTATAACATTTTTTTTCCCGACAAAAGAAATATATTAACTTGGGAAAGAAGTCATGAAATCAAGGTACAACTACAACGGAGTAGCAATACAAAAAAAACATTCCCTGTAACATCCTTCTTTCCCTTTTAGAAGAGAAAATCACGAACCCTACCTAATTCCCGATCATGCCGGTGGCCCTGAGCAATCTGAGATCCGTCGTTGCGCAGGTAAATCGTAGGTCTGATTGTGATTGCTCCTTTCCTCGGGAATTAGTCTGAGTCATGTAATTTGGACACAGGTAACTCGCGGCGGCGGGAGATCGGCAATTGTGTCTCGCCTCCGCAATTTATGGAGCACGTCTCGCGGCGGCAAGTCATATGATTCCGGAAGTATCGTTGGTAACGTTTCTCTGATCGATAAAGTGTAGCTTATATTCTCGGATGGGATTTCGATTTGTGTGCGTGATTCTTCTTTCGATTGCAGAGTCCGGCTTTGCTTATTATAAAGCGATTCTCCCATCGTCTATGGCAGGACTTGCTTCCTTTGCTTGGGGTAATCCGTTTATTATTTTGAGACTATTATCGAATTTATTTACTTATTTATTTATTATTGTAGTTTGTTGTTGAATTAGAGGTTGAGAGATACAAATAAAAAAAAAGAAATTGAAATTCGTGATTCCCTTTGTTTTCATAACTCAGATGTCATTCAGACGAGCGAATCCGAAGTGAAGAAGAGAGATGTGGAAAAACTTAACGGATTAGTATGGATTTTTTTTTTTTTTTTTTTCATAACATTTGGGATATAATGAGATTTTAACATTCTGAATTGTGTATTTTTTCAGGAATCAAAAACGCCCCAGCATAATGATGTTCTGCGTGAAGCTTGGCGATCGTTGATCCACCGTTGATGAATTGAGAAGAAAATCTGTTTTATGCCGTGGACAAAAAATCTATTCAGTGGTCGTGATGTTGCATGTTAATTTGGGTGTTTAGTTTGGTGCTGTCAACAAAACAAAAACAATCTATGGCTTTTCGTGATTGATGTTGCATGTTTGTTCGTTTAGTTTTGCTTCTATCTATTTGACGCTGTTTAATTAAAAAAAAAAAGTAAAAAAGAATAATTCGCCGGGAGTTTCATGACCAAATTATTACAAAGGCCGTGTTTATTGAGAGGCCGTAACAAACTCTTGTAAAAAAGAAGAACCACATTAGACCAAGTGGCAAGTAAAAGAGGAAAAGAGGAAAAGAGTCACATTTCCTTTTTACGAAGCCATAGGGGAAAAGAGGAAAAGAGTCACCCAAAGTAAATCAGAGACGAACCCTAATCATATGCCGCCGAACAATCTGAGATGTGTCACTGCGCTGGTATATCGAAAGATTTGATTTTTAAACTTACCCTTTGATTTTCTTTCTCTGTACGCTCTAATGAACAAGATGACAACTTTACAGTTATGCCGCAATTTCTCTACCGGATCTCGCCGCAAACTATCTTCATCCCGTCGTAGCTATGGTAACGTTTTTCGATCCCGCATGAATATCTTCCAACTTAGCGAGCGATCATGGGGTTTAGATGTATAAGTAATCGGATGTTTTTGATGTCCTTTGTGATTGTAGTGAGCAAGGGCTCGATGTTTTCAACTCGAGCTTTAGGATTTACTCTAGGAGTTGGCTCAGGTATGGAAACAGACAGACAGATTAATCAAGTTAAGTCCCTGTTTCATGATTCACTTGTTCTACTGACTTAGTTATTTGTATTTTTAGCTTATCACTTAGCTGGAGATTCTGTATCGGAAGTAGAGCTTAACCGGCAAAAGGTATAAACAAAAATCAAGACAAGCAATTTGAATTGAGGTTGTTGTGACCATTATTGCTATTTTATTTCATATTCTCTTCATTGTTTTTTGTTTTTTTTTTTCAGTTTTTGAGGGATTCGTGGTGGTTTCCTGGGCAAATCGAAGATCTAAGGGAAAAGATGTGGCCTGAACTAAGGGAGAAGAAGAAGTGGTTTCAAGATATGAAAAACATGTGGTCTGAACTAAGGGACAAGATGTTCTCTGGTCCCAAATCATAATCATTATCTCCAAGCTTTTGTGTCCCGGTCGGAATTTCTTTTGNTAGATGTTATCTGGTCCGAAATCATAATCATTATCTCCAAGCTTTTGTGTCCCGGTCGGAATTTCTTTTGCTGTTTTGTTCTAATGTAGGCTGCTTATGTGCATGAAGCCTTGGCTTATGGTTAATATCGATCCGACATAATAAATTATTCCTTAAACAAGTCTAAAAGTACAGAAATGGGGACAAGTAATGTTTCAAATGGGGACAAGTAATGTTTCATCATCACCATAATTGGATTTTCTTTTACCCATCACTTCACTGACTCAAGACCATAGCTGAAACTAGCGACTTTGGTGCCACATTTCTGAGTTTTTTTACTAACCAACAACTCATGATCTCCCATGATTTCTTTCATCAATTCCGAGATGGGTTTATCACCACTGTTCGGAACCATAGCTGCAAATACAACTGGTCCTAGCCCTGCATTTGATCCACCATCTCGAAAGTCTTCCTGGTTTCTCGAAAATGCATCGATGAGCATCATCATCTCATCTCCTGTCTAGCCATACAAGAAGCAGATCCGAGGCAGCGGTTCTATGTAAGTAAACAAGAAGTTTTTATCTAATGTAAATGGAGAGGGATGCTGAGAGACAGCTCCTCTGTTATAACTTGAGAATAAAAGATGGTTTAACTCACAACGAGGTTTGCAAATCTTGGCAAACATAGTCTTCTTTTCTTCTCAAATCCGTACATACTCTTAAATCATTGAACAATAACCAGAAAATATGGCTAACCCTAAGCCCTGATCGGGTCAGGGACAGTAGAAAAGAAGTCAAACACACCAACAATTAAAAGAGATCATTGTGATCCATAACTATGGCTTCAATTCAATATTCGTTGAATGAGTTGTTTGGCTGTCAAAGCACCCTCTGAAAGATTAATAAAAAGTTTGTGAGAACTCGATGTGACCAAGGGAGACGGAGAAAGAGAGTCGCTATTTGTTATGGCCTACATAAAACACAAACACGCAAATTTGTTTTCAACGATATTATTCTACGTTGTCTTCTTAACTTAATTTCACCACTGAATCAATTTCGTATACACAGTTAGATCAGTCATTTTATTAAAAACATCAAAATTATTTATTAATAAACACGCAAAAGTCTTTAATCTTCTACTGATCCATACAAAGAACATGCCGAGTAACTATTCCTTATAATGAAATGTCGACATCATTATTCTCTACTTACCGATCTTGATCCAAGACATTCTTTTGTTTGGTTAAAATATCTTAGATTTTATATAGTAGGAATGGTAATATAAAAATATATCTTTCGATCCCTGATTTACGTACGTGTCTAAATGTATGAACTAACAGAGTTATAGGTTCTAGTACTCCAAGGTCAGTGTCTAGCCAAATGAGAACATCTTGATTCAACACCACATAAAACTGTGGCACTTGAACAGAACTTATTAAATTTACATAAAACAAAATTCATTAAATGAATATGTAATCCAATTGGAGGAAATGAGCCAATGTAAGGAACTCTCATTTTCCGGCGCAATCTATTGAAAATCTGATTATCGGCCCATACAAAATAGTTCACAACGTCTTGATCCAAATGACAAGAAACTGTGTTGAAATAGTTCTCTCGCTTCTTTTCATCTCGAATAGGTCTTTCAGATTTCACTTACTAGTTGAGATCCATTAAAATTGTTATTATTAGTTGGGATTGTTCTTGTATTAAGTGTATGATTTTTTTGGGTTTCATTATAAACTGACAAGTCTACATACTCTTTTGCTTCTCACAAACTGAAATTTTGTCTTTTTTCACAATTATTCTTCAACATCAGCAAGGAAGTGCTTTGATTTAGGATTAATCAGCTTTTTGAACTTGGAATTATTGGGTTTAGGTTGTTGTGGTATCGTCTAACAAGTTTATTCAAAAAGAAGAAGTCTTGTGCATTGAAAGTTAAATTGAGTGCGGCTGCAATTTTGTACTCTGGTTATAGAGCTTGTGACATTCAGCATAATCGAATTTTTCAACAAATTCATAAATTGTGCACTTTTACGATTTTGATCAAATTCAGCAAAGTTTACGACTTTGTAACTAAGGTATACACCCACTTATTCTCCTCTGGAATATGCCTCTCTGATTTCATAGAAATCGGGAGAGAAGGCCGAGGTAAACTATTGCACTTCAAATGCTTTTTGTTTTTACTTCTGTATGATTTCAAATTGTGATTGCTGATTTCGTTGAATGAATGCAGATGTTATGTTTCCTGATTTTGTTGAGGGATTCAATGCAAAAATCTTGCTTGATACAAGATTTGCATTTTGCATTTTGCATGTCAAGCAAGATTTGCATTTTCTCGACCGAATGGCCTGTCCGGAGGTACAACGTTTCTGTGGAATAAGGAGTACTTGCGATTCTACGTTGACTTGGACATGGATAAGACGGTAAGTTTATTTCTTGTTCATTGTTCTTCGTTGACTTGCAAATGAGGAGTTAAATGCAATTCTTAGTTGACTTGCAAATGAGGAGTTTTGCTAGGTCTGCCTCAAAATGATGAGAGCTGTTGAGTCTAAATCTTGGACTCCCACATGTGATGCGACACTACGTTTTAGTCTTCCTACCACTGAGGTTAGTTTATACAATTATTTGTTTTCTGCAATTAACATTTGTCCTTTACATTGCAGGTTCCCATGTATAATCTCATTTTTGGGATTTCTGGAGTTATGAGAAACCATAACTGGTGTCTTGGTGCTGCAGCTAACACTGGAACAAGATGGAACAAGAGTGCATTTTGGTAGATTTATTAGACTTGATAGATCTACCATATCTTTGTCTTCATAAGTTTCTGTT
>OVBB01002943.1:0-10493 GCA_900406415.1 Isatis lusitanica
GTCCTATCCCGATCCGTGCTGGAAGCCTACTCCTGGCTAAGTTTGTATCACCTTTGCTCAACCGAGCAAATAACCTGGACGCTCGAACAGACCCATGAACCCATGAGTATAAGATCCATACGAAACTTTGGCTATAATCTTTATTNCCGACCGAATAACCCGGACACTTGAATAGGCGCATTAGCCCAAGAGCCTCACAGAGCTTAGGCAACAAATAAATATAATCTCGCTTAAGAGTTTTTTTAATCATCGCCTAACCATCCTAATAACATAGACGTTCGAATACATTCATGTACTCATTAGCCTAAGAGCCCCACGAAACTTGGTCCACAAAATAAAATATAATCTTGGTTAAAAGTTTTTTTTTTAACCACCTCTCAACCGTCCCAATGACCTGAACGCTCGAATAGACTCGTGAACCTAGGAGCCTAAGAGCCTTACGAAACATCGACCTCAAGAGCCTTATGATACTTAGGCTACAGAATAATTATTATCTCAGTTAAAATATTTTTTAATCACTACCCAACCGATCCAATAACACAGACGCTCGAGTAAACCCATGACCCATGAGCAGAAGAGCCCCACGAAACTTGGGCCCTAAGAACCCTATGAAATGAAATATAATCTCGGTTATGAGATGTTTTCAACCACCACCCAACTAACCCAATAACTCGTACACTCAATAGACCCATTAGCTTATGAGCCTAAGAACCCCACGAAACTTGGGCCTAAGAGCCCCACAAAATAAATAGAATATATATTTAACATCTCCCGACTGACCCAATAATCTTGAAACTCAAATTGACCCATGAGCTCAAGAGCCCAAGAGCCTCACAAAAATTTGGCTACGAAATACTTCAAATCTCGGTTAAGAGATTTGTTTACTCACCGCTCAACCGGCCCAATAACCTGAACGCTCGAGTAGACCTTTACCAGAAGACGACGGTAAAATCGCGACTCTGATGACGATAACGCCTTCGGAGTTCAAAAACAATTTAATGTGAGATTCATCTAAATTTCTTGATTCCCTAATCTCGCCGCCATCTTCCACCGCCACTGCAACCATATATCTATTTCAAAATTTTCCTAGCAGTAATAAAGAAAAGAAAATGGCCAAAAAAAAAGAATATGTGAAACAGACATAAATCAATTAAAAACAAAAAGAAATTAACAAAATTTGGGATTGCAAAAAAACCTTTATCGTTGATCAAAATTTTACTTAGTTATTAAAACATATCGTTGATCAAACAAATATACTTATTTAGTTATTAAAAAGATAAAACCTTTTATTAATTAAACAAAAGAAAGTAAGATTATTTATTTTCAAAAATCCGAAAGGATTCCCTTCAGAGTTACATTGTTAATCCGTTTCCATGTATTTTATGATTTATTTTGGAAGGTTCGAAATGACAAGGTCTACAAAGGTCTTGATCGGACACCTCCGGCTATACTTAAACATGCTATTGGTGAGGCTCACGCATGGACTACTGCTCAGAATTCCCTGGCGGAGGGGGCTCGGGCGGAGAGGGTTTTAGTGGCCCTTCTTTCTCTGGATTGTAGTTTGCCAACTACTGGAAGTGTCTGTCAGATTGATGGATCATGGGATAGTGCCTTTGCGGGTTTAGGGTGGTGGTTCAAGAGTTCGTCCTCCTCAGTTACTCTGCTAGGTGCCAGAGGTCAATGACAGAGCTTATACGGTTTCAAGCTTTTACCCTCGCTCTTATTCCTCGAAGATTAAATGGAAAGGCGGACTGCTTAGCGTGTAGTGCTACTGCTCAGGGTAAGGAATTCTCTTATGTAAGTTGTAATCCCCCAATTTGAATTACCAAACCTTTTGTGTAAGTTAGAAACTCTTCAAAATGAAAAAAAAAAAAGAGATTATTTTACTGTAAAGAAACGTAAAAAAACAATTAAGATAAATTTACCTTTAGTTGGGTTTTAAGAATTGATAGAAGCAAAGGATTTTAAGTTCTACTAGGCCAATGCCCGCGCGTAGCGCGGGTTTTCGTATTTCATTACTTGGTTAACTATGTTTTCATACTTTAGTTTTTCAATTTATTTGTGTAAGGTTATCTATTTATACGGGTAGAGAAATAACCCTATCACTGCACCGACAAACCACAAATTTTGAATTAACCGTAGTTTTTACCTTATGCTTAATTTTATCAAATTATCATTACAACTTATGATATGCAATGATGTAGCTACAGGATAGCCCTCAGACATAAAAGAAGATTGAAATGATTATCCACCAATATTGTAATGGCTAACTGATATTGTACCTAAATCAAACTAATATGCAAGGACATTTCTGAAACTGAAGCAGGAGATTAGGAGAATAGAGCAAAACTAAACCATGTTGAGAGACAAAAGTTATCCACGTAGCATCAAGATAAATAACATTTGCATATTAGATCGTTCATCATCAACGAACGAAAGCAGAAGAACACGTCGATGGAACTGACTTCTTCCAAAAGACTTCATTACCTTCGTATGATGATCAATGATTGCTTTCAAGTCCTTTCTTTTTTACTGGTCATAAAACTTGTAACCCTTCAAGGAAAACATGGTTGTATAAGCCCACGTCAACTCGCTCCCTGTGTCCACCACAACCCTAAACCTCTGCACCGGCGTTCCAACCATGACCGCCGCAGAATACTGCACCGCTCCATCGTCGAAACCAAATCTAGAGCCATTTTCGCTCATCCGTTCGTTTGTTGTTTTTGAGTGATCAGGCTGTGACGCTTCTGGTCATCGCCGATGATGTCTTCAATGCGAAGGAAAGACGTTGGCCTCGGTAACAGAGTGTCACAGGCGCCATTTCAAGACGCAAGATCTTCCATTGAATCTGCGGCGGCAATTAGGAACATTGTGATGATGAGACACAAGATCTTGAGAGAGCAATTAGGACAACGCTATGTTGTCGAAGTACAGCAACGGAAGTTGAGAGAAACAGAGGATCGGAAGGGAATGTGAGATTAGATGAATCAGAACAGATTTGAGATTCAAAAGAATGTTAAAGAATGTGAATAGTTTGCAGAGCAAAGAGAGAATTTAGAGTTCAAAAGAGAATTAGCATAGAGAGAAGGTCCAATTTTATGGAAAAACAAAAATATAATTAGATTAATCATGTCAGTTTAATAGATAGAAGATCGAAAGCAAACGTGTAACTGACTGTCCTTTTAGATTCACTCGTTCACATACATATAATAAAATGATGAATCCAGAAGGCAAGCGAAGAGGCAAAACGAATTTCTTTTTGGTTTCAGAAATTTTTTTGAGTAACTTAATCTGGTGACTCGTTTGATAACTTAATTTGTCTAAAAGCCCACTTCGGTTTTTATTAAATTTATAGTTTTTTCTCCTTGTGTAAATACCTTTTGCCCCTCCCTTTCTCGAGTAATGGCATTTAGGTTCTGACAACATTTCTTTTTTTTTTCCTAGGCTAGTCCGATCAAAGTATTACTCAACCGTCATGTCTTTCTTCTCGCATTTGCTCATCACGCTTCTTCCTCTCTCTTTGTAACTGTTCATCTCCTTACTAAACACCCCATTTTTTCCGTCTCGATTCTCTTCCGTCATCTCATACTCTTTTCGTTTACCACATAAATTCCCCCAAAGTTGTGTTAGTCTCACGATATTTCCGGCCAATCGGGTTTCTGTTTGTTATGCGGCGGTTCTCTTCCTTTCTTCGGCCTTTCTCTCTCATCGGCCATCTCTACATCTTATCGGCTTTCTTATATGTAACCTCTAAATTCTATTTCTTTCTTAACTTTCTATGGTCCAAATCCTCGTTCTCTCACACAATTTCTTTTTATTATGCATGCGTTAGGGTTTACAGACTCGAGAATCCTAATAGATTTCGCTTCCTTTACGATTCTTCTCCAATTTCTTTATAAATTACTCTTTCCGAACTGGGTTTAGTATGTAAGCTGCAGTCTTTTACATATCCTTTATTAATTCTTTCTATTCCTGCTTTGTCCTTTTCATGCATTTGTCCCACTCATTTTTATACTCACTGTCATTTCCCGTTACTCTTATTGTTACTCGTACTAATACTTTGTAACTGCTGATAGTTTCCTGTGACATGGTTTGTTATTGTCAATTGTTACATACTTTGGTTAATTATGTTCCTCTATTTCGTTTTAACTTTATTTGATTTTCCGGTACTAACTTTACTTTTTCCTTTCTGTTTTCGCAGTTTAATGTCGGATAGACGTTTACCTCCTCGGATTTGGCCCCCATCTTTTGATGGCAAGAATCTGAAAGTTCTTCCATACAACAAACTTTTCTGGATTGAAAAGGTTTTGGGATAGCTTGATGAACCACAACTCCAAAAGTTGAAGGACTCACAGTTTTGGAGACTATTTGATTTTCCGCTTCAATATACGTTCTCAGGTACCCTCGTTCATTTCCTCCTCTCTTGCATGCTCCATACCCAAGATGAGAACCAGCTGTGGTTTCTATTTGCAGGCAAGCCGTGGCGTTTTTCCATCCGTGAATACGCTATAGCAACTGGTCTTAAATGCACCAAACTTCCTCCCAAGTCTCGTAAGGGAAAATCCAAATGCCTGTATTGGGATACCCTTTTCCCTGACCAGAAATCTGTCTCCGTTACATGGCTTATCAAGACACTAAACAGTGGTCGAATCAAGGATCCTGAAGTCAAGCTTCGATACGTTGCATTGTTTTTAGCGGATTGCTTCTTGTGTGCGAAGTCACATGAAACTCTAATCACCGAAGAAAGTGTGGAGCTGGTACAGGATATTGACGAATTTCTGTCATATCCATGGGGTACACTCTCTTTCAGTCTCACCGTCAAATGTATCAAGAATCAAATTAAATATCTTGATAGAAAACCGAATCTAGCACTCCAAGGCTTTCTGCTTCCGCTTCAAATTGTGGCATACTTGGTAATTCCGTCAATCCCTGGTACTTTAGTTGAGCCTTATGCTCTCGCTGGTGATGAATCAAACAATGTCCCTCAGTCTTCACTCTGCCTTCGTCTGTTTAAAGTCAAGGAACTTGAAGATGAAGCTGAGGTTTGAATACCATTATTTCTATACTCCTTATATTTCTTTATAATATTTACCATCACCGTTCATTGCATAATATTTACGTTACTTTCCACCGTTTTTTATTTTATCAGGTTGACATTTTCGCTATTATTGATGGAGATGTTCCGGTTGGTTATGATCCTCCTGCTCAGTTAGAAGAGGTTGTTGATAAAAATGTCTGCTACATGGTTGGTTTAATTGAAGAAGACCGCGACTTTGATGATGAAATGTGGGGCGATGGTATCCGGAAAGTGAAACATTCACCAGACAGCAAAGGACACAAACGGAAGACCACAAAGAGTAAGAAGGGATCCTGTAAGTCTATCTACAAAGAGAGTTCCCACTCCACTTCTTCAAGTGACGATGATTCTTGCGATAATAAACGCAAGAGAAAGAGAGGACACGTTGGCCACTCCTCTTCGTCTGCTTCGTCTGATTCTGATGATATTTCAAGTGCCGCCCTTGTTAGGCCTAAAACCAAGTTCTCGAAGATATCGCGTAAGAAGTTGCAGAAAAGACGTACCCACCCATCTTCTCCTGTTTATGACCCATCTCACAAATTTCCTTCCGCGGAATCGTCTGATATCCTCCATAAGGAATTGCAGAGAACTCTTGCCACCGTTGCTAAAGAATTTAAGACACATGTAAGCCTTTCTATTTCTGATTTGGAAGCCCGGTGGGAGACTCGCCATGATGAACGCTTTGAGGAAATGGAGAAATTGTTTACTCAACTGCTTCGACCTCCCGTTTCCCAATCGCAATCGACCCCAAAAGATATTGCCCCGAAAGCAAATAAGAAGGGCAGAGAAATATCTGAGAAACACGTTGTCAACCCGGCAGGGCCCCGCCATTTTACTCGGAGTTCCGCTAAGACTTTGAGTACTTCACCCCAGTCTCTCCGTCCCACTCTGACTACAGTCGTATGTTTTTCTTTCACTTTTTCCCTTTCATTACTAATACATATTTATAGTAATAAATATTTATAACTATAAATACCTCTATGTAATTGCTAATAAGCGTCTTTTTTTCCAGAAACTTAAGGTCAACCCCCGCAAGAAACCGGTTGCCATCCAACCGGAGTCCTTATCAGCATCCACGAATGTCCGTTACTATAGAAAAACAAATTTATTTTTTATTTTTTATTACGTTTCACCCTGCCAAATATGAGTGTTTTATATATTTCATCTTATCTGTTGCAGTCTTCTGTACTTCCTGATGGAAAATATGATCAGAATAACCCAATAATTTCTTCGAACGAAGTATGCATTGATTTCCCTTATTCTATATTTGGTGTTATAATATGAATTTGTGTTGGTTACTATATTAGAATTTTCAGTCATCTGAAGATGTAAACGTCA
The DNA here is from genome assembly GCA_900406415.1 of Isatis lusitanica. Lineage (NCBI taxonomy): Eukaryota > Viridiplantae > Streptophyta > Magnoliopsida > Brassicales > Brassicaceae > Isatis > Isatis lusitanica. The sequence continues at coordinate 6,416 of OVBB01002943.1, forward strand.
TAATCGATAGTATTTTAGGCAGTCTTCGTGACACATATTTATCAACCGTGAGTTTTTACGAAATAATTATCAATCATATCATTTCTTCCCAACTAATATAAAGGAATACGATAACGAGTATTATAATCCGAATGCTTTCTATTTGTAGGATGATTCTGGTCAAGTCAATCAGGATGCTTCCCTCTCTGCACCACAAGATCTTCACAAAACGGTAATATTTTCCTTACTATTTTCATTACTTCCAAAATTGTAATCATTAAATACATAATATTACCAACTATGTCTGCACAAGTGGTTATTTACTTTACTTCATTCACATTCTTTATCCAGGTTATTGATCCCCCAAAAGTTGGCGATGGTGCTTTTGATGGTACTAATGACGTTGGTATGGCGGATGAGGATGAACTCCTTCCATCTGCACATATTCACAACGATATTGTAATATCTATCCAATCTATTTTGTTCATTTTTCATTAGTTTCAAAAATTCTCATTTCTGACATATATATAATTTCTTTTATTATTTCACTTGTACTTGGTTTTTAGGGCAATAAAACAGTAAATGAGGTGGTTCATGATAACCTACTTCATGTAAATGGGTCGGAGTTTAATGGTTTGATGGCTGATGGTAATCTTCATGTTTCTCAGACTTTACCAGACGTAGGGGTAACAACTATTCACATTTTGTTTTACCTCATATTTTTTACTTAATATAACCTCATTTTTGGTTATTTCAGTTTTCTTATTTCTCTTCTTTGTCTAGGTTAAACTCTGGTGTGACTTTCCTTATACCCAGTCTTCTGATAACGTTAGCCTCGGTACCTCTGTTGGTTTACCCACCGTTGTATCAGTGAGTCTTCTTTTACACATTTTACAAATTCCTATATAACATAATATTTAACGAAGATAATTTTTTCTCGTGAAGGATGTCGAAACACAGCCACCAGCTCCTTCATCTACCCCACCAAGATCAAAGACTGATCCCCTTATAACCAAGGTAATAATGGTTTGTTTCCCCTAAAACATTCAGTTTACTAGAATACTTTATTAATGTAACATTATATCTACCAATACTTTTTTCCATGCAGGATTTCGAAACACAGGCAACAGCTGCTGCATCTACCCCACCAAGATCAAAGACTGATCCCCATAAAACTAAGGTAATAATGGTTTGTTTCCCGTAAAACATGATGTTTACTAGTAATACTTTATTACTGTAGCAATGCATCTGGCAATGTAAGATTAATCCAGTTGCAATTTAGCTACAAATATTTTATTCATAACAATTCCCATTTCGCATTTTGCTGTAGGACCCCCTATCTTGTCAATCATCTAGTGCGCATGTTCATCGGGCGCCGAACACTGAAGTGTCAGACAATGTAAGTTTACTTTCTTACTATATACCTAAACTTTTTTTGCTCAATATTTATTTCTTCGATGACATCAATTTCGTTATTATACCACCCGGGGTTCAGTTCAATATTACCTGCTTTTTCAGATATCTCTGGACGGTGCCCCTCTTGATGCGGATCCCATTTCGACTGTAATGCCAACTACTTATTAGCTTTATGTTCCGTTATCGTTGGATATTATGCTTTAACTCCTATACAGTATTTATTGAACCTTTCTTTATATTAAGGGATATTTAAAATTTAATGGTTATGTTTTCTTACAATTTATGGTTAACATTTACTTATCAGTTTTTTATGAAACCTATTTCCACATGATGTTGTTATTGCTCGCAGATAAGTTTTGATAATGGTCTCTCTCAGTCTGACCATATAATGGAATTCGAAAAAAGGCTACTCTTCTGCATGATATTGAACTTTATTTGGGTTGGTATTTGACAACTCCAAATTCTATACCATTTTGGATGGCAAATCTCCTGTTGGTCATATGGTTAGTTTATAATGTTTTGTTAACTAATATTCGTGTTAATATTGGTTTGTTTCAATTAACGTATCCCTTTACCAAATATATTCATTATTCTTTTAGGAAATGGCTTGCCTTTCTAAGTATATCAGCACACGCCGCCAAACACGTGATGATTGTACTGCTGATTTCTTGGACAATGTGTTTGCTTCTTCTATTTGCGACATCAGTGGGTCTTTCCATTCCTGTACTAAGGCGAAACGATCATATGAGTTCCCCAATTCTCTCCTTTCATATATCCCGAATGCATCGAAGCATCCAACGCGTAAGGAATGGTTCAAGGATATCACCTCTCTATATTTCCCAATGTTACTGTATGGACATCATTGGGTTGGCATTCACGTTAACCTTACGTTTCAGCAAGTTGTGGTCTTTGATTGCTATCCTCAGTTCCAAAAGCGGAAGTTATTTATTGCTGAGTTACAGCCTCTGACCACCATTCTTCCATACTTAATCAGAGCTGGTGCGGTCAACAACATGATGAAAAGTATGCCACTTAAGCCGTTCTCTCTAATCTTAATTCCTAAGATTCAGGAATCGAGAGATACTTCCAATAGTGCCATTCTTTCCCTCCTGTTTATGGAACTTCATGCTGATAACCAGATACAAGTGGTATTCAACATCTCAGATCGCCAGATACAACAAGCGCGAGTCAACTACATTCTCTCAACCTATGCTGCGCTTGTGAAGCGTAGTGTTTAGCCGCTATAGCTGCCTGCATTATATGATGTAATATGCTACTTATGTTTATGTACTGTTCGGATTTCGTGTTTGTAGACTTGTTGTTTGTACTATTTGACTTTACTGTTATGTATGAATTGACATTTTGACTTTACTTCGCTTGGGAGTTCAGTTTGTATTTTGGGTTCGGGTCGGCTGTTGCGGTTTTTCGTTTTTGACGTATAAAAACTTGCGGTTTTATTTTTAATTTATGTTCGATTTGGGTTTTGGGTCTCGTTTCGTCTTTCTTATCAAACCCGATCTGGTTATACATCTTGTTCGGTTCGGTTAATTTCGGTTTCGGATTTAGGTTTGCGGATTTTTTCAAAATCAAAAGTAACAAAAGTAAGAAAAAGTCTAAAATTATAGTGTAACGACCCTGTCCCATAGGTGGCCCATTTAAATTTCTCGAAGGCCCAATTAGCCCATCTCCTCTCTTTTTTTTGGTTTGATCGTGGGTAACACATATATGTGTAAACCTGTATGCATCTCCCCCTACGTCGTAACCTAACGAGCAGCCGTCAAAGAAGAAAAAGAAGAGAAGATAGAAAGAGAGAGGAGGAAAGGAGAAGAAGAAGAAGGAGTCCGCGTTTGCTCTTCTCCACCATCGTCGCCTCTGCATCGCATCATCGTGTGTGGTGAGCTCCACTGTGTCGTCGTCCTCAGCCACCACCATCACTTCTTCTGNGTTGACTAAGCCACCGATCCCATGCCCGGAGCTTCGCCGCAAGGTCCACAACAACTCTTCCACCTTCTCCGCCGGTTAGATAGTTAGTTTAGATATAATTAGCTTAATTTAGGATTAATTTATTAGATAACCGGTTTAGTTTAATTTAGATTTTCGGTTTAGTTGGTTAGGTGGTTTAAATCAATTTTGGTTTAGTTTAACTTAGATTTAATTAGTTTAACCGGTTTAGTAATTAGATTTCGGTTTAGTTTAGTTAAGCTGGTTTAATCCTGGTTTGGTTTAATTCAAGTTGGTTTAAGAATTCGGTCGTGTCTGGATCCGGTTTGGGTAACTGGGTCGGTTTGCCGTTTTTCATCGTTCGAAGGCCGTTCTCATTCGATCTTTCGCCGTGATTTCAGATTTGACATCCGTTTGAGCATTCGGAGTTTAGAAGCCGCAGTTATCATCCGTTTTGGCTAAGGTGAGGGTGGCTTTCCACAGAATTATGTACTTTCGCGTAGAACTTCTAAGATGGGAATTAGAGCTTTATATGATCCGTTTCTTTGATCGAGTCTAGGTAGTTTTGTTTGTAAATTGGAGATAGGAATATAGATGATTCAACCCATTGATTGTGCATGTTAAATTNTAATACTAGTTACTTATATTTAGACCTCTATATATATATATATTATACGAGGAGTCGAGCATATTAGAGTTTAGAGATTGCGGGGGTACAGAGACGAACTTCTGTACTAGCTAC
>OVBB01002946.1:0-10479 GCA_900406415.1 Isatis lusitanica
AAATTCAGGCATGTTGCTATCTGCGTTAATTTGTGAATACTTGGACTGGGCAAAACACAATCACATGGTCAAAGTGTATCAACCCGAATGCAATGTGGTAATCAAGTAATTCTTTCTCTTTTATTTGGGGGTTTTTAGAGGAATACACGCTCAACTTTCGGATTGGGAAAACACACTTTAAATAGAAGAAGAAATTCCATTTTGGTTATGTAAAGCGAGCAAAAACTTTGAGCGTGTGATAAAGTGTGAATACACAAACACACATTGGCCAAAAATATGGGAATCCATCACGATACAAAATGCATCTGATTTTTACACAAACACGTATTGGGCTTACTGCACCATATTGCCTATAGATTGCCATTAATAGGGAGCAAAAAAATGCAAAACTTATAAACAAACACATTGGCCGAAAGTTTGTCTGTAGCAATGACTGTTTGTGGGTAATTCATTCGCCTTTGAATTTTTTTGAAGAGTAAGACAGTTCAAATAATAAATCGTAAGGTTAAAGTATTAAAATTTTATAAATAAACATATTTTCACTTTATATAAAACTAAATTTAACAAAAAAATAAAAAAATATCATATTTCAAAAAATAAACAACAAATTATTTCTACTTTATTTATAACTTAATATTTTTAAAAATAATATAACTATATATGTTTACTCTCATTTTAGCAATCAAATGACATATAAGCATAATAAATATGTTTGTTAATAAATAACATTATATTTATTTTCATGTGTCATCTCAAATATAACAAATGACATAATAATAAATAAAATAATATTCTCTCATTTAATATAAATGATGTCAATTAAAAAAGAGGACTCGGGATTTTGTGTGTAGTATTCAATCAAAGTTATCATCTATTTTTTACACATGATTTATTCTCTTTAAAATTTCTCAGTTTTTTTTTCTAAAAGAATAAACAATAATTCATCAAAGTTATTTCTTTTTTTTTTGCTTATTTGCATACTGTTTTATATCTTAATAATTTGTGGTCACCTTATGATATGAGTTATTAAAATAAGAACACATATATATTAAAAATTATAATATTTTAAAATGACATCAAATTTTATGAAAAAACCCGGGCGTAGCTCAGGAAAACCCCTAATTTTCGTTTAAAACTAAAATGAAAATAAAAAGGTTTTTTTTGTAACAGAGACAAATGTGATTAAGCTCGTATACGGAGGGACAAAACAGAGATTAGAGTCCAATTTTCACATTTGGTAACTAGAGTTTTCCCCGCGCTACGCGCGGGTTTCGTTTTTATTATTTTCTCTTTTTTGGATTATTATATTTTATTTGTTTTTGGTTTTCAATCATTCGAATTATGATTGTCAGTTTAGAGAGGTCTAACATAAGTTTCTGTAAATAAAATGTTATTTTTCGTTCTTGCTCCTTCTCCATTCCTGCAATTGTTTTAAATCGGTTTTTACAGAATATATCTGACGGTCTTGTTTTGAATGGTATATGATTATATTATATTAAAGAGTTATATTAAGGTGGTAAATAATAGTAAATGTAATGTACATTGTAGATGTTAGTTGTATTCAGTTTTGTTGTTTTTTTTTCAATATTAAATAGTGGCATTTGTCTTTCGCGTTGACCAATGAAATAATGTTATTTTTTCACTTTTATCTTATTTATATGAGAAATCTACTATACATTAAAAGGGATTGAATCCCGGTTTTTATATATATATATATATATTTTTTTTTTTTTCATTTTTTCAGATTTCGATATTATATTTTTATATTGTCTATACTTATTTATTGATAAACATACAATAATTTGATGAGTAGTTTCAGATTTTATTCTGTATTTATTTTTATACACATGTATATTGTAGATTATCTATGGAGAAAATATTAATAGAAAATGTTAGTGTTGTTTCTTTCCCAATTCTTGTAAATGACAATGATTGTGAATTTGTTATTTTAGAAAGATATTATTACATTTATTATGATTTGAATATAAATCATAGACTTTTCTGTCAAATTATATCTGTTGATATTTGGAATGAAAAAACAGTAATAGGTTTAACAAACTAAAAATAATTCTTGAATCCCCTTATGATGGATTTGCATGACGTGTTTGTTTGTTTATTTGCTATCCATGATTGAGATTTAGATATCCTGTTTGACTCCTTGCTGCATAGATGGTTTGAGATTGAAAAGAGACAATCATTAATTTAAATGATTTTTATTGTTCATTGTAGTTCAAATATATAAGGGTGGTGTTTGTGTTATAAAATTTTGTTGTTATAATTTTCGCTTAATTATTTTGTATTTAATTAGATGATCCCTAAATCACTGCCGATATTTTTGGAATTGGTGTTTTTGTTTTCTATTTTTCGATTTTTTTTTTTTTACTTTTAACCAAATTGATTAGTTCTGCATTTTGAGCATTCTGGTATATATATGGTATAGACATATTATCTCTATCATGCAGATGTAATCAGATATAATGTTTTTATTTTATTTTTTGAGTGTCTTTGCCGTGCTTAATGTTTGTTTTTCTATTAATGTATTTTTGATTTTTGTTTTGGTATTTTCATAAGTAAGAATATCTAATGATTTGAAATACAAAACATGTAATTAAATTATTTTTTCTATCTAATGTGTTGTTAATTTGTGGTGTACACCAGGTTTATTTTTTATTTTTATTTTAATTTTATTTATTTTTATTGCTTTTGGGTATTTAATTAAAAAATGCTGGATATTACACTATTGTTTGAAATAAATCTGTAAAATCATGGAGTTTTCAGTGAAATATTTTTCTTGGTTTTATTCTTGAATAAATTTACATAAACATATTATTCTTGATTTTCTTACGGATTTTTTTATGTTAATATTTTTATAGATTTTATAGATTAGTTAATTGATGAGAAAACTTTATAATTCGGTTAAAATCTTCAACTATTTAATTTTATTTGTATACGTATCATTTCAAAAACTGTTTCTATTAAAATTCTGATACATCCCTTTGTCAAAGCTTCATTTAGATTCGATCGTTAATTCTTGTATATAAACACGCATGTAAAAGTTGAATTTAGTTATTTTCTTCCTCCACTTCTCCTTTGCTTTTCTTTCAGTATGAAGTATGAACTATTCAAACCATACATAGTTGCTCGAGGGAATAAGCTCTTCTGTCTCAACTTCAGCTGAGAAACTTCCAGTTTCCACATAAACAATAAAGCCAAGTGAGCCAATTATTAGCTCTAGATCTGTTTAAGCCCTATCTCTGTAAGAAACGTCCAAGAAAAGTAGGCAATCGCCTAAGCCAATGAACGCATGTATTACTGCTCAATTTTCATTTTTTCATCTGGTGCTCCTTGATGCATTCCTTCTCTCTTCCTCTAGTTGTGTTTTTAGCCTTTCACATTCTAACTCATATTGAAAAAGCAAACAAAAGAGTAGCTGATTAGTACACTGTGTCTGCTCGTTGTTCTATACAATACATAAAGAAAGTGCGAGAAATTACCTTTAAGCATCTGATTGCCTAACTATAATATCTCTTGTTCCACCAGTTCAGCATGATATCCCTACGAAAATTACTTATGTTACCATCACCCCAGGCTCTTCTATGTCTAACTTTTGGCGTTTCAACAAAGCAGCATGAGTCAAGATCTTATGCATTTAAACACTATCAGAATTTATTCCGAGAGAGAAATAAACCAGTGAACTGGATATGTCTTTCCGAGAGTTTTTCGAATAAAAGAGAAGACATAGATCATTAAGATAGAAAAAAGAGAGTAATATATCTCTCTAAAGAAACAACAGAAGTTGAAATGCTTTAAATTAAAATGCAGACCTCATTCGCTTGAACAGAGTTGGTGGATGGTCAAGAAAAGCGCCCTCGCATGCAGCAAGCGATCGGGAAACCTATCGACCAGAAAAGAGTTAAACACTGAATTCTTCATTCATCAAATCTGTAACTTAATCATTCGTATTTTCCATTGTGTAGAAATATTTACGCTTTTAGGTGAGAAAATTTTAGAAATTGAAACCGAGGGTCCCAAGTAACTTCTTACAGATGATTAATTGAATTTAAAACTTTAAGGTTATTAAATGTGTCCGTCGACACTAAGCTTATCTTGGAACGAATGAACATATTTCAGTGGAGTAAAGAATTTATGTACCTCATAAGAGAAATTGACATGACCTGCAGTATCTATTAAGTTGAGGCAATATGGTGTATCCTCATAAACATAACGCGTTCGAGCTGCCTGAACCAACATACAATAAAAAGTTACAAAGTCAAAAGCTTTGCTGGCTAATTGTGCAGAGAAATCGAAGGAACAAAAGAATTCGGAACCTGAAGCTTGATTGTGATGCCACGTTCTCTATTTAAATCCATGTTATCAACAAACTGTTCCTACATATCTCTGTTCTGGACAGTACCAGTCACCTGAAGCAACGTATCCGCCAACGTCGATTTGCCCTGATAAATATGAACTATAATACTAAAATTCCTGATGTTTGAAATTGGAACCTGCAATTTGAAAAAAATCCAAAAAATCCAAATTTGAAATCAATTCACCCGAATCCTCCCAAGTTCCGGCACATAGACGCAGAGAGAGAGTTCATAAAACGGAATCCAACCTTCAAAAAGACGTCTTGGCCGGAACGGGAGGCTAATTTGGAGCCTGAGTCAGAGAGGCCGCTTTGAGGCTGAGTTCCGGCTGTGGCGTGGCAAAATACTTGTAGTCTACGGTTAGAGTGACGGCGGAAGCTAGAGACGGAAACGGAGGAGAGACGACGGAGTGATGAATACGGAGAAGAATGTTGGAGGAGATAAGTCCATAGCAGAAGCCAAGGCCATGGCACCGTGTGTAGACTCTTTAGACCTCTTTTTACAGAGATTATACAAACTCAATTCATGTTCAAAAGAAGTGTACATAAAAGTGAAAAGAAGAAACGGTGGAAGGAGCGTACCTATCCTCGTTCAAAAATCAGAACGACGCTTTCTAATTTGGAATCTATCACCCATTGTGATGTGAGCATGGATTGAGAAACCTTATTAGGATGTTCTTCCGCCATGGTATTTATGATGTGAGTCCGTGACAAACGAAGAGCCGGATGAAGGCGGTTACAGAGTGAGTTATGGAAGCATTAAGGGGTGAGAAGGTGGGAGGCATGTGTGTTTAAGAGGTCGGTTTCGAAACAGCCATCAAAACTGATAGCAATGAAGATGATCGCGTCGGAGAACAGAGAAACCAGAAGGTCACAGCCAAGGAAGATGGTGGCAAATATGTCGTGTGGGTCGCGAAGAAAAAGTGGGCCGCTTAGGGTTTCTTCAACGACTGGGCCATAAATGGGCCTATTGCAGTGTGTACGATTTTTTATGGTGGCCGTGGCTTGTCCCGAGAAAAATTGTCCTTAGTGGGCTATGTTTTTAAAGTTTTTGTTCTTCCAATTGGGCTGCAAAGCTACTGTTTTTGTGTCCATGATTAAAATCTGTTTTTTCTTCGATTGTACAAACTGTTTTTCATTGGTCAATGATTTATTACGTGGATTTTAGCTGACGTGGACGCCCCACAGCTCTTGGAATCTATCTCTTTTATATAAAGGAGACTAGTGTTTTTGCCCACGCTACGCGTGGGTTGTGGTTTCAATTATTTTGAATTATTAAAATATTTTTACATTATGTATTTTTCCTTCCACAATTATTTTCATTATTATTATATTATTTACTGTATTTTTTGTTTATTTTTCAGCTCTCAATAACCAATTATTTCCCTTTTTGGATTTATTATTTTTAAATATGTTTTGAGTTTAGTATGGTGACATATATTTTCTACATTCCTTAATAAAATATGTTTTGAGGGATAGTAATAAAACCATTTATTTATGTGAACCTGATATTGAAGATATGTTTTTTTTAGCTGTAAATACATCTACATGTGAATACACATTATTAGTAGAGGGTAATATTGAGTTATTTATGATGTATCTAAAGGGGATCCCTCAATTCTTTTTTGTATTGTAGTCATGTTCGAGTTTCATGATGGTGAAAATCGAGAACATTTTTGTGGTATCTTGTGTTTCGTATGCAGACTATTTGTTGATAAATATTTTTTTTGTATATTCTTTTTTTTTAGTTTCTTCTATAAATTTCTTGAATCTTATTTTTCAAAAGTTTTAAATTACTTTTTCATCACTTATATTATAAATATATATATTTTTAAATTAAATATGACTATTTAATTGATATTTACTTTTTTAGTTTTTACATAGTAAAATTTAATATTTAATTATCTTATATTAAGTTTTTGGGTGAATATAATATTTGACACAAGCTATCAATAATTAGATTTGGATGTAAGTAATTTACAACTCTGATTAATTGTCCTTTGTAAATCATTTATTTTTTCATCCTTTGTATCTAATTGTTTTGTAAAGTAATTAGATTTTTAACCCAAAAAGAGATTAGTTCAGTAATGCTTATATATCAGTAAGTGTAGGGTTCAAATCTCAGAAATTGTGATTATTATCAGTTAGTTGGATCTTCCGTGGAACTATTCATTGTATAATGATTGATAAAATAATTCTCATAATTAGTAATAGAATATCAAATCAGTGTTTTTTTTTTTAAAAAAAAATTGATTACAGTTTATTAAATCAGTGTTTAAAAAAACAATGCACGAACTATATTTTTTTTTCAGTTTTAATTCGCCAACCTCTTAACCGTCTATCCATTGTAGCACGAGTTAGAAGAGGACTCTCAAGTCTCGGTACAAATCTATTCTCAAAGTATTCTGACACAAAATCCTGTTCAGGATTCTACAATGGGACGGTATTGTCGGGTTGCAAGTAATGTCTATGTGACTGTTTTTGGTTTTAAGCTTGTGTTATGTCCTAAGATAGGTAGATCAACAGTGAAAAACGAAGTAGTTACGTTGGTGTATTGTTTCCATGTGTATTATAGGACCGGTAGTACTTATTGCCAGTCATCGGAGAAGAGTAAAAACCGACAGGGTTGATCCGGTGAGACTCATTTATAAACCACCAAATGTTTACATTGTTTCGAAATTTGTGTATAAACAATTTTGATTTCATTTATAGGCCAGTTAAACTCATCCATAATCCATCCAACTCGTCTATAATCCATTTAATTCATCTACAGCTTCTTCAACCTGTCGATAGTTTTCGCTTATGAAGACAATTCAAGTGTTAAAGAACTGAATTAGAAACTTGAAAGGGATCTGAACATATTCTCCAATTCATAGTCTCTTATAATTCATACAAATCCCATATGAACACTTTAGAACATTTGTAGATTGTGTTCTGATTTTAGTGTAATTGTGTGATGCATAAGAAACTGTGTTGTTCATATTACCAATGTGATTGATTGTAAGCATTACCAGTGCAATTTGACATAGTGTTCATACTCACTTGATAAGACAATCTTATATAGTTTTGCAGATATAGTTTTGTCAAAACACTTTAGGATGGTGATCAGGATAAATTTGTGAATATTTCAGATGAAAAATAAAAAAAGGTTGAGCAAGGTCCAAAGAAGGTCCTAAGACCGTAACCAATCAATTACCAAAGAGCAGAGAAAGCCATATTTAGCAAAAGTAAAGAAACCTTGGAATCCTCATTACAGGAAGAAGGAGAAACCAAATATGCATCGAAAGGAAAAATCATATCAGATCAGATTTCCCATTTGTTGAGCTCCATAACATCCGTAGGAGTGCTCTCGATTGTCTCAGCCGCAACTTCTTTCCAGTTCGTTGACAGCACTATCCCATTCGATTCCACCTGTTCATTGTCCAAAAGACCGAAAATGAGTCAATCAAAAGGACAAAACTATTGTAGTCTCCATGAAACAATAGAAAGACCAAAGAGGATATAGATAGATAGAGATACTCACAAATGATTTGCTCATCGCACGCCTCATATCCTCGTCTGCATTCGAATATATCTCACGGAAGAATTTGTTCAAAGCCGCGTCTCCTTCCAGCTTCTCATCCTTCTCCTGTTTCTTCACTTCAGCTTCAAGCTTGTCCCAGTCCTTAACTTTCTTAGAAGAAGGATACGCCGGCCTCACTGAAACCTCTGCACAATTATACAAACAACATAAAGTTTCCCATGTCATGAGACTGTGATTTAAAACTCTCGTCAGAAGAAACTAACGAAGAAGATGACAAAAGGTATAAAACCTGATGAGAGATTTGGCTTTGGAAAAACCGCTGTCCCTTTGCTGTGTTCAAGAGAGGCCCATATGATTATCTCTACTTCTGCAAAACAGATCTCATTTTTTGTTGAAAATACTTCATATTATCTGAATACAAACCGTAAAAGAAAAGAAGAAAAAGTCATACACTGTGAACATTTGATTTATTCATTCGATGAAACAGTTACCTTTCCAAACAATTTTGGTTGGAGATGATACGCTTTTCCTCTCCAGGAACATCAATGACAACACTCAGCTGCAAAATCACAGAACAAAAATATTCAACACACAGTTTAAACACAATCGTTATCGTCGAGATGGTTCTTAGAATGCAGTATGCTTACAATTTTTAACCCAAGTCGATATTAACATTCTGCTTCTGTATTAAACGAAAATAGTTACCACAACCTCTTCTGGCTTTTGATAGTATTCGTGTCTGTTGAACACTCGAGAGTATGAGATATTAAATGATTCTTACAACTTGAAATATTCAAAAATAGCATAATTGTTTCCTACAATGAAAGTACCTGAACTTAGCTTTGGCCGGTGCTGCAGGCACAGGGGGATCAGCTTTTACTGGTGGCAATGGGATTAAACAGATCACAAAGACTACTCCCGAAAGATATAATTGTACACATGCCTTTGCATAAGTCGCATCCTCAAACTCCATTTTTTCGTTGCAGAGTTTTTCACCTTGCGTTAAGCATTTCTCGGCTTCGCTTTCCGTCTTCTCAAAAGATTTGTCTTGTTCACAACTTCTTCCTGTGGAATATCTAATTTTTCATATTAATTTCCCAAAATAGAATCTTATAAATCTTTTTCAATAGTCAAACATCACAAGAAAACCCCCAAAAGTCAGAAGCTTACACTTAGAAAGTGATCATTTTCTTCACGCACTTCAAATCCTAACCATGAGGTGACATTCAGCGAAAGTGATCGTTTCTTCACACACACATCAAATCCTAACCATGTTCAGTGTTTATCAATTGGTAACCAGACTAATAGAGCTGGAGATAACTAATCACTCTAATGTGCTCAGAAAACCAAAGATACTATTACCTCATTTGAACTATGGAACTAATAGTCGTTAGTTTAACCCTTCCTGATTACCTGTACCGCCTTAAACCGAGAACAACAATTTAAACACACGGTAATATTCAGATTTGGTTGCCTCTCCTCACTCAGTCCCAACTCGATAGCGTTAAATGGCATGATCGAGATGGTGTGGCCGCTGGAGTAGCATCTTCTCGACATTTGAAGCTCTTCTTAGCCATGCCTGCACTGTTCTAAGTTGAGTGGGTTTGAGGAAGGTTCCAACGGTGAATTCCGCCATGGTATTTATCGTCTTAGGTGATGACAGACGGAGAGCCGGAAGAAGACGGTTACGCAGTGATTTATGGAAGCATTAAGGGCTGAGAAGGTGAGACGAATGGGTCTTTAACGACTCGTTGTGGAAACATTGAAATCAAGAGAGAGGCGATCAGAGAGCTCTGAAACCCGACGGTCACAGTAACGTAGATGACGATGATAGATGGCAGCCAAAAACAATTTGGACCTATTAGGTTTTGTTTCTCCTATGGGCCATAAATGGGCCACAACCTTTTCAACTGTAGCTTTGTGAAGCAAAGTTTTGATGGGCCTCTGTTCTTTAACTTTTTTTTTTATCAGCGCCTCTGTATTTTGTGGGCGTAAGTTTTTTAGTTTATTGGGCTTGAAATCTTGATTTGAATTGGGTAATGTTCTGCTGAGATTTTTTTGGTATCGAGCTGTGAAGGAAGCATGTTAAAGGTTTTTTTTGATTGGTTAACGATTTATTACGTGGCTTTTGGATGATGTGGCAGGCTTCAGCAGCCAGGGATTCAATCCCTTTTAATATATAGTAGATAATTGGGAAACATTTTAGCAAAAGTGCTTCCTCGTGTAATTTTCTCTAAACTGATTTACCATACCAAACGAGACTTTCTTTCTTCAGTTTTCGGCTATAAGTCGATTGAGGGGGAGAGAATCTAGTTAAAGGCACTGTCTCATCCGCCATGAAAACACGGCGGCAGCACGNCCGACCTCAATTGAACACTCAGAGACGACGATCCCATATGATGTCATCATCGAAATACTCTTGAGATTACCGGCCAAGTCTATAGCGAAATGTCGCTGTGTATGCAAGCTTTGGGCTTCCATACTCCGCCGTTCAGATTTCAGGGAGCTGTTCTTGACCAGGTCTCGAGCTCTTCCGCAGATCTTGCTTTCTTGCCGAGAAAGTGGTGAGTTCTTCTTCTTCTCGATACCT
>OVBB01002948.1:0-10476 GCA_900406415.1 Isatis lusitanica
CCCGGCCTTGATGTCTCTTGACGCATGAACAATGGCGTAGTCTCCAACGTGAAGGCGTCGTGCGTTTGGGGTACACGAGTGGTTGATGAATGAAGCTAAAGTCCACAGTCCTACACCGTAATACTCTTTGTTCTTCCCCATAACTTTAGCTGAAACCGCATCTTCCACCAGAGAATTCACATCCAGGATGTTTAGAAGCTTTTCCGTATCCAAAACCTGTTTCAAGTAGCCGCAGGTCTCAAATGCTTCATCAGGCCTAAAGAGAGATATCTCCGGAATCTCCAGATTGTCTTCGTCTTGTCCAGTGGATAAAGTGGAGACAAGTCGATGTGTTCTATCACATTTCCTCGCAGATTCAGTAACCTCTTCAATGAACTTCTTCCACATGATTAGTTGCGCTTTCTCACCAGATTTTCCATTTCCTAAGATCCCTCTCTCAATTGCAACTGCCTTCGTGACTAAGATCAAAGTTCCGGTAACAATGTTCTTCGTGGCGAACAATCCACGCCCACTAACCTCAGATTTCTTAATCTCAATCGACCCAATGAACTCAGCAAGCTCCGGAGATCTCCCACGAAACCCACTTAGGATCCAATCAGACAAATCGAAAGCTCCCGTCTTTGCCTGAAAGTCGAGCTTTTTGCATTTCTCCATGTACCCAGTGACAGTCTCACTCGCTTGTGGGTCGAGCAGAGCCGTTTTAAAACATTCCAAGGCCGATGAGTATTTGCTCAGTTCGAGCAAAACTTTACCTTTACAAAGAAGAGTCTTGAAATGGGTGCTTTCTATCTCAAGCGCTTGATCACAGTCCCTCATCGCTTCCACGAAATCACGGAGCCTCGCCCGCGCCTCAGCGCGATTGCAGAGAGCCAAGCAGAGAGATTTCCGGAGCTTAGGAATCGAGTCCGGGTCGGATCCGCCAAGCTTTGAGATTTGCCTGCGGGAGAGATCGATGAACTTGGTGTAAACCTCTATAGACTCCTCCCATTCTTCCCGGAGAAGAAGCTCCGTCGCTTTGGATCTGAGGCTCTGCAACACCTCCGATGGTCTTTCTCGCTCTTCCTGTTTCTCAAATTGCTCTCCTCCCATTTGTAAATTTCCTGAAAATTACTAAAAGAAAGTGTTGAGTTTGGTTTTGGGTTTGAGTCACCGAATCGTATTGTTTCCTCCAGAAACCTTTAAATGTTAGGGTTTTGTAACGGTCGGAATTTGTATCTATGGATCCCCTTTTTTCTTACACCATTGTTTTGTCCCCACATGATGCTGTAACGGTCATGAACAACTTAAACAATTACATCACAGTTTCTTAGTCTTTTTGATAAAGTAAATATATCAAAAATGTTGCATACTGGAGTTTTTAATTCAGCTGATTTATTCCTCTGTCCATCTAACAATTTACTAAACTGTAAGAGTCTAAGAGATTTAGCATCTATTTCGTTAGACCAGATGATCTGTTTTTTTCAAACCGCTTAAACAAATGGTTTCATTACCAATTCAAAGCAAAAGAGATTTGTCAGTCTCACAAGTGAATCCCTGTCTGTTTTGTAAACTTAGTTATCTCACTCCCCACAGACACAGCTAGACCAATCCCTGTTCTTCCTCCATTACCAACACCTCTATAATACAATCTCCACTGATGATCAGAGTCACCATCAATCTCAATCAAATACGGACATCCAACTCCTTCGTTATCCCACGCACCGCCTTCACCAACCGCAAGCACCGCTTCTTCCTCCACCACACGTTTCCACTCCGTAATCCCGTCTTCCGAAACCGCCAAGCCAATGCTCATCTTCCCGTTTCTATCTACACCTTCATAAGCCATCACGTAACTCCCGTCACTCTTGTTCCTTGTCACGCAAGGATATCTTCCACCGAGCTCATCGAAGAAACCTGAACCTTCTTTCTCGGATTTTCTTCCTCCTAAGATCTTACCAAACTTCACCCACTTGATCCCTTCCCTAGACCTCGCCATCCCAATGCAGAACTCACCGGTTTTCGCGTCGAAGGAATGGTAATACATCCTTAGGTCGCCACTTGCATGGAAAACTACATGTGGTGATGCAATGTAGAGAAAGTCCCAATCTTTTTCAGACCCAACATCAAACAACGCACCACTATGATGCTCACCTTCGATTCTAGCCCAATGCCTACCATCTTGACTAATTGCTAACCCTGGGAGCGACCTATAAACCCTAGCTTTCTCAACATTCTCATCACAAAGGTGAAACCTTTCTGGATTTCCCAACCCAAAAGTGAAACCTTGGGGTTGAAACTCAACAGTCTCAGTAGTGTAGCCTGTGTAATACATCCAGTAAACAGAGCTGTCAGCTCTGACTTTCGAGCTCGACATTATCACTACTTCACCGGGTCGAACATTAGCCTTGTCAAATGCCCACCAGTCTTCACAAGAGCTCATGACCAAACCCACATCGTCGGTCGACTCAACTTTCCCTTTCCCTCTTTCCCAGTGAATCCCATTGTTTGAAACCGCTAATCCGACAGAATCTGAAGCTGAGTTTTGATCGGAGGAGCTTCCGTGGTACCACATGTACCATCTCTCTTCGTTGTCGCTTAGAAATCTCTTCACAACCGGAGATCCAATCTCCTCGCTGTCCCACGAACCAGTAGAAAGAAGGCCCAGGTCGAGAACCAATCCTTTCTTCGAAGATGACAGAGAAGAGGTTGATAAGGAATCGGACTNTTGACCTGTTACGCTACTTTTGGTGGTGGAACATCTTGTGACTGTGAGCGATAAAGGAAAAAAGCGTTTGTTTCGGTACTGAACCGAGAGAATGGATGATCTGTGGTATTGAATTGTACTAGAGGCAGTGACAATGGAGGGATTGCCATGGAACTTGACGGCATTAGCTTCCATGGCTCGAAGAAAATCGGAAATCAAGTTGCTCTGACTGAAGTGAAATGCAACGGGCCACAGATTTTCTTGGATGACTTGCTAGTTGCCAGTTCAAACGTGACACGTGTCTTATGTTCTATGGTGAGCTAAATGGGAAAAAAAAATCATCTTTCTGAACAAATTGGGGTTAGGCTTACGAAATCGGCCCAACTACTCAAGGATAAAACAGATAAACAATGAAACCGATGAAAACATTTGATAACAAAAAAGGGTATCTTCTTAATTATGGAAAGTTCAGTGATGTCTTGAATGGAAAATAAAAACCGGTGTAAATTTAAGGTAAGTTGAAACATGAACATGAACTTGATTTAGAAAATGTTGAAAAACTCGTATTTCTTTCAAAGTTCACGATAAGCTCAGAACTTATATCTAAAATGTTCATTTTTTCATTCTTTAAAATAAATGTTGTAAACGTCAAAACTTTTGAAATGTGTATGTCTTTGTGTTTCTCAAAACTAAAACGACCACAAATTGAAATTTAGTTTATTCAAATCTCTATTTAAAGAGAAAGCGAGAAACTTAAGGATCAATAGTTTTAAGAATAAATAAAGGATTGAATCGTGTTATAGGTTGGTGAATTTAGTTGAAAATTGGTTAGCTACCCAAAAATAATATTACTCATTTATTTTTTTATGGAACTGGTCCTAACTGTAGTTATATCACTAATATTTAATTCAAAATTGTAGCAAAATTAAATGAGTGATATGGCGACAACTAGCTAGCTGAATAAGTTTATTAGGAAAAATGTTTTGGAATCTAGAGTTTAAAATTTTGTTAAACGTCCATTTCACGCATAACCGAATTACAGATTAATTGGAGATTTTTTTCTCTAATATCTTTTAATACAATTAGTTCATATAAATTTAGTTTCTGGTGTTAACTGTTAAGTATTAACTATAGCTTTTGTATTATTTTATTTAAAAATATTAAGAAAAAAATAAATCATAACAAAATGTATCCGATACCAACTGCTTAGGTGTCTAAACCGCTAGGCGAGCACTTAAGCACTAAACGGCTGACGTTTAAATTAATGAAGATTTCATTTGCTCTAGCTAGCCATGTATATGTGACAAAAGAAGATAATATAAGAACATGATCCATCAAGTTTAATTTTGTTCAGTTCGTAAGTTTAATTTTGTTTAACTTGCAAATAAGAGAACAAGATAAGGAAGCAACAACTATCAGTTTACAATTAATGGCACGATGGAGGAGGTTGTCTTCCAAAGAGAAAGATGTGGACTGGTATGTTTATCTTGTCTGTCTATAATTGATATTTAGATGGATGCGCTATTTTCTTTGTAATGTACATTTCAGTTTCGATAATAGAACAAAAAAGAAAAGCATTTTTCAAATCAAACCATGTTAATGACTTAATGTTGCCTCGTCATCTAGTTCGGTTGGATCAACAAAGTATAACATACTTGGTATTAGCTACATGCATGTGTCATTTCTATTGATCAAAATCTCAAATTTATATATATATCAAGTTTTACTGAACATATATATATTTCATGGCTACAAATTTAACTAGGAGCAGCAAGATAATATGGCTAATTAGTCCTGGAACAATATCTAAAAGTCCAATTATAAAGAAAAATAATCGATGATCTATATTGGTTTAATATATAGTAAATTTGGCTAAGAGAATATGTGATTTCTTATTTCTCTTATGTGAGAAAATGAGAACATGTCACTCTACCTATGGAAGAGATTGGTAACCGGAACAACCTTCTTCATCGTTATTCTGATTTATTCCCAAAAAAAAAAGAGTATTTACAAGTTGACAAAATAAAGTTGGTAGCTAGTACAAATGTAAAGAGCCATTTGGAGTAATTAATCAATGAGAGAAATTGGTTACGTAATTAATAACTAACTTAATTTAGTGATAAAGAGCCGTAACCAAATTATGTGAATGTAATTTAAGAACGTGACGTGGACTTTGAATTTGACACATATCGGAGATCCTTTCGTATCTAGTGATTATTACTTAATACGTCACCCACGTTATGGAAGTAAAATTATTTTATGTGGATATCAATAAGAACCAAAAATATATACAAGTGCCGATATTGATAACATGTTAATTGCAGCAGCTGGGATCTCTTATACTATGGGCTACAAACTATTTCACATATATGACTAATAGTAATTTATCTGAATAATGAAATAGAGCATCCCTCTAGAGTGTAGACTATAGAGAATTAGAGACGCGAAATATTTCAAAGAAATGGTTGATGACTTGATGGATCGTTTCTAATAAAGACGATACCAAAATAGAAGACGCAAAAGTCATGCTTGAGGCTCAGTGAGACAGCGATTGTGCCATCAAATCTGTTGCTCTTGTCCTGTTTTGTCCTTATTCATGTGTTTATTAGCTTTTGTTTAAACCTTTCTAATTAGAATGTAAATGTATTTCTATGAGTTACGGTTAGAAACTCTCATTGTTAACTCCAAAAAATGTTTTCGGTCATGTATAATTTTTCTAATAATTTGGCGCGGTTTTCGATCGTTACACATGCTTCAATTAGAACTTTCCGAAATATGCATGTCAGTTACACCAGATTTTAGAGTTAGTCGTCCCTGATGTTATTGAGTGGCCAAGATATGGTTTGGGACGTATTTAGTATCTAAAACCATTTTGTATGTATCTTCAATCCTTAGATACATTTCTGCATTAGTCATTATGCAGCAACTATATCAAATCCAATAGTTTATTAGTTCAATCAGATAGGCGTGTGATAATGTAGGATATTAACACTACAGATCTAAAATTTAATTCTAATTCATATGTTAGAACGGTTTCATACTACCCAAAGGTTACGAGTTTAATGACATTGTCAACAATACAAACCTATCATATCCAGATGAGTTTTCTAGAAGAAAATAGTAATGCATGCGCATGCCGCATGCGGCGTGAATAATGTATAGCCCTGGCACTTTAAATAGAGTTTCCCCCTCTGTTTTTGTCTTATTCTCCACTATTTTAAAATAATCTGTCATTTAAATTATCTACTTTAATCAAATGGTACAAATTATAAAGAATAAAAATAGCTACTCAAATTATCCATTTAAATTTAAAAAACTAAATTATATATATAATTTTCCAAACTTTTACAAAATTCTTATAGAATTATACGAAATATGTTTTGGAGATAAATTCTTATCCAAATTATTATGAGTTTTTAAAAAAATTTAGCTAAAAGAATTTTCCAATCTCACTTCGTGACTCAATATTTTCTTATTAAATTCCCTTAATACATATTTTTTTAATTCTCAAATACCTCTCTTCTTTTCAAACCTGTTCCCTTCCATACCCATAAATTTTGATCTCGAATCCGAATGCCAAAATACCCATCTAATAATGCTCCTAAAGTAAAGCAACACACATGAAAATTACATAGCAACATAAAAAAAAATTAAAGCGCCGACAAAAAGCGAAGGGAGCCGTCGTTGGAATAGTCACGTTTCCATTTAACCACGTAACTAATTAATCAGCATGCATACTTAATACCTACGCTTTTCTTTTGTGATTTATAAAGTTCATTAAAAAGAAGTGTTGCTTAATGACTTGTTTGTAACCTTTTAAACGTATAATCAATCTTTTGGAGTGCTAAAACAAATTTATTTCACTTTTACGTTTAATGACAAAACTTTTAACAAAGAGAAATAGTATAAAATAAAAACTTTGATAGACAAAGCCCATGAAGTGATATTAATTAGATGAAAACTATCGTCCTAAGCAAACAACAGAAACATTATCTATGCAGTTTTCAATAACCACCAGTTAAAAGGGATAAAAAGTCTAAAAAGAAAAGGGAAAAGGTTCTGAATCTCCACCGCAGATAACTAATCGTTTGTGATAGTCCACTTGCTGACTTCTGAGTTCTGACGCTATCTTTGTAGCCAAGTCTTTAAGTTTAACCAAATAAAAAATAAAAAATTCTATGTAGCCGAGTCGTAACATAAACATCTCTGAATACGACTTGGTCCGCATATATCCATCATTCACTTCACGTATGTATTTAGGTAAATGGATCAGATCTAGTCGTTGGAGTATCACTAGTGATACAGTGATGATATTCAATTGAACCATTTTGTATAAATTAATCAGACTATTTTTATCTTGGAGTGAAGAATAGTCTAAGTGGGTTATATTAACGTCGCTGCCGTATCATAATTCGAGTTTAATATCTGGTTGACAAAATTAACAGTAAAAATATTTATTCAGTGAAAGTCATTTAATTCTTAGATTACTACAACTGCTTTATCTTTAAGATCATTTTAAGAAATTAACAACCCAACTGACACTGAAAAAGTATGTGTATAATCTCAGTTGATAGCATAGACCAAATCTCGGTCAGCTTTATAATTGATTATTAAAAATTAAAGATTTACACTGAATAATATGTGTTTTTGTTTTTTTTCCTAAGAAACAATATATGTATTTATTTTGTATTTTATTTCGATGTTAAATCATATATCGTTAGTGACGTATTATTGTGACAGTCCATCGAAATAAAGAGAAAAACAGTTTAGCATCACATAGAAATACCACTATAGAGTGAAAGTAGCTTATCAAACCAACCTAGCTTTTATCTCACTACGAATGAAGTATTCTAAAAAAGATTTAAGTGTTAGAAATTAGAATTGCAACTCAGAAATTATACTGAAGTTTTATGTACGTAACTAAGAAACAGAACCAAGTGGTTCATCAGACAATCGTCATCAACGGAACAGAAAGTGAGGTTCGGATGGGACGAGGATAATAAAAGGATTCGAAGCCACGGAATCTTTGTTTCTCGAGATAGACAATCTTTAAGTGGAAGGCCAATTTGTTTGTCTGACCCCATAATAAGATCTTCAAGAAATCTACGGCGGAGATTAGATATTTGAGAAGTTCCTCGAGATTAACAGCCGCACAATAAAAAGTAAAAAAATAAAAGTTGGGTTTCAGAATAAAAGTGACAGATTCGGTTGACGGTCGTTAAAATCGGCTACGAACATATGCTTCTGGTGTCAGTTAGTTTTACCTTTTTGTACCAATTTGCTCCTTACGCCTACTCACGCTATTGGTTATTATTACGTAAATATAGTAATATCCTAACATGCATACAGACACATGCAAACATGCGTGAGGCTGGAAAAGTGGTTGTCTGATTTGCATATTACGATGACGATTTCACAGTACTCGTGATATTGGAAAAATATATACTGATTTTGGCCTTTAAAAGTTTTGTTCGTAAATATTACTAATAGTTTTTGGTTCCAAGTCCAAAAGTTCATAGATTTATAAAGAATTATGTGTAATTTTCCCACGTTTTCTGGTATTTACCTGGTTAAACACATCCAGGTTTTATCAAAAAAAAAAAAAAAAACACACATCCAGGTTCATTAATTGAAAACACTCTCACCATAATTATATGGATACTAATTGTAGTAACTACTTTTGGTTTGTGGGTCTAATTTAAATGTATATCGTCGATAATTTCCAAGCCTATTCTCTATGTTCCTAGCTATCTTTATTTTAAAATGTTTACACTTTACAACTAAATCAAACAGGTAACTTCAGATTTCTAGAGAAAAGATGTGAATATCTGTTAACTATAAATTTGAATGTACTCTTTTCATAGGATTTTTATCACCCACAGGTATTCGTAATTGGCTACTACTTATGTGTAATTGAGGTTCGGAAGCAGGAAATTATGAGTCGTGGGTGTTAAGCTTCTTGATCTGACGATATATATTTAAAAAGAGGAAAAAATGTTGTTAAGCTTGTCTGTTTTGTCTGGAAGGAGCTTTTGATTAATACTATATTATATAATGTGTAACTAATCCTAATTAATTAATTAATGCGCAATTACAGACAAACAAACAAACAAAAAAGAAGGAGAGAAGCGAAAATAAAATTGGATACACGAACGAGAAGAAACGGTGAGAGAACAAAAGACAGGCATGTGCATGCATTGGCTATATTCTCAAGCTAAAGGAAAATAGTAGTAAAAAAAAAACCTTAGCATCGCTTTCATATTTCAACTCCTCCACTATACCAAATAAAATTGATGACTGGAAGAAAATATATATATGTTTGTCTTCTTACAAACCTGCGATTAATTTATTTTGGCGTTTGTAAACACATGGAATCCTATGATATTTTTTTTTATGTTAAGATTTCAAGTTTTTCTCCTATGATTGTTAAATTTTTTATTCCATTTGTGTTCGCACGCATGCTGGATATAATGTTTTAACTTCAATGTATTGCATGTCAATTTTTGTTCCGAACCATTGATAAACATAGAAAAGGCAATATTACATTTGTTTCAATTCTAAGTAAGAGCAATACTAGCTCGATAAGTCGACTTACAATATTTTGTCTCCTGAATATATTATAACATATATGTGGACAGAAATTATTTAGTATAATTGTTTGTTAAGATACTAACAATTCAAATGATAAATGAAAACACGTTCTTCTTTTGCTCTTTGATCTTAATTAAAACGTTAGCCAAGACATTTGTTTCGTCCGCGTGAGGCAGATTTATGTTTTCGCTCCCTTTATTTTACTTTTTTTTTTTTTTGAACTAGATTTATTTTACTATTTTCTATCATCTGCATTGTTTTAAAAATATAAAAGAAGTAACGTAAGCGACTTTGCATTGTTTTTTACGAGTATTCCTTTTTCGTAAAATAATCAAAATTGAAGTTAACAGTAGCGGGGGGCCATGTTTTTAGCTGAGATTACGGGGGAGACGCCGTAGATTTCTGCCGTCGCAGTTCTTGACCTTATTAAATTCAACATGTTTCTTTCTCTTTTTGGTTATTATATTCAATAGTTACAATTATGTTTTCGTTGATCATTTCCAAAATTGTATATTTGTACATTAACTATAAAATGGTTACATAATAAAATAAAGGTCGATATAATAGGAACAGAGTCATACAGTCTTCAGTTTAATACGTCTAACTCAAAACAGACCATCGTGACCCACTTAGATTTCAGTTTGATTTTTTTCTGTCACTTTCATAACCATATTATTTTGATTTCTTCTGTCACTTTCATAACCATATTATCATCCTTTTACCGAATATATAACCCACACAACACATTTCATTTTTATCTGTATTGCAACACATTAATACATTTTATTTTTAGTAGAGTATGCTCTTATATCAATACGTTAATACGAATTTAACAAATAAAAATGAAAAATAAGAAAAACATTTTTTTGCGTGAATATGAACCCCGCACAACACAACATATAATTGCAAATGCATTTTTTAATTACAATTATAAGTTTATTTATAGGGTTTTTAAAGCGCCTAGGAAGAAAAAGAGAGAAAGCAGCGAGAGGCTATGAGAACGCAGCACACATGTGCATTTGTCTGTTTGCTTTTTTGGTTTTTCTTTCTAATATTAAATGCCATATCGGTTTTCTTTCTCCCAATAAAAATAATTTAAAAAACCAAAACATATCGGAAAATATTCCGATATAATTCATCAACAAACTACATTTTCTTTAATAAATTATCGAAACAACAAAAATGTTTGTTGAAAAAAAAGA
>OVBB01002949.1:0-10476 GCA_900406415.1 Isatis lusitanica
TGATTTTCAATATGTTAATCTAGTAATTACATAAGAAATTCATGTTACTCTAGTAATTTTCTCGAAAAATAAAAAGTAACAACGTTTTTCATAACAAAAGCAAAACAAAAATCCAAAAAAACAAATAGATTATAAGTAAAAAGAAATTCAAGTAGAAAACATTTAATAAACAAACTATCACATATTTTCATATAAAACATAGACTTTATGATGCAGCATATCTTCTGCATCGAATATTCTTTGTGTTTATCGTTAAGGTTTTCTAGGCATTATCTTTAGTTCTCGTCTTTATCTTATTTTAAATTATTGGGTTTTTATTATTCTTTTGGGGTTTTATTTAAGGCTTTCTCTTTGCTCTGTAATCAGTATTGGTTTTTAATAAAGAATTATCAGAGCAACTCTGCTTCGTGTTCCTTGATCTTAAGCTTTCAGGTATGAGATCTTAATCAAGAAGGGTTATTTGGTCGGGTATTCGCAGAATCAATGACAAATAGCTATCTTATCACTTACGCTACACCAATTTTGGTATCAGAGACAGCGCCGTCATGCCCCCCGTCGTACCAATACTGCTCCGCCGTCGGATGATTGGGCTGAACTTCGTGCAACTCTTTTGGCCATACAAGAAAACATCCAAACCACAATCACCAACTCCATTCAGGACCTTACGGAGACTCTTATCGCCAATCAGAATCGGCATCGGGAAGAGACGGACGATGAGGAGGAGGAGGTTGATCAGAGTCCTTCCGCTCGGGGGCCTCGCGCGGTGAGATTCGATCATGCTCAAGATCGCCGTTGGGAATCTGGTTTCAAATTGGATCTTCCTGAGTACCATGGCACCTTGAAATGTGATGAGCTGTTGGACTGGATCGTGTCTGTTAATGAAGCCTTGGACTCTAAGCAAGTTCCGGCGGATCGACAAGTTGCGCTCCTTGCAACAAAATTCCGAGGCAAAGCCGCGGCTTGGTGGATGCAATTAAAAACAGCACGTGCTCGTACCGGGAAAAGGAAGATTACATCATGGGAAAAGTTGCAGAAACATCTTAAGGCAACTTTCCTTCCTTTCAATTATGACCATACGTTATTCACTCGTCTACAAAACTTGAAGCAGGGGACGCGTTCTGTGGAAAGATATGCCAAGGAATTTTCTCTGTTGTTGACTCGTAATGAAATCAATGACAGCGAAGTTCAACTGGTGTCGCGTTTCATTAGTGGCCTTCGACCTCAGCTTCAGATGGCAATGAAGCAATTCGATCCTATGTCCGTAGCGGATGCTCATCGTCGTGCCGTTGCTTTTGAAGGCCAGTTTCACTCCAATACTACTTGGGGTTTAAAAAACAAAGCTCCGACTTCGGATGGGAAACCGTTGTCATCAACTAAGGAGGCGGGCGAAACTTCTCGGACTAATTCCTCTGCCGAGGAACCAGGTTTGCGTCGTTCTACAAGACCTAATACATTACGTTTTTTTTCTTGTGGGGAGGCAGGGCATATTCAAACCACCTGTCCGCATAAGTCTCGTCGTGGGTTATTGGCAAATGGAGTTCATTGGGAAGCTAACGCTATTTTTGATGACGATGACGTTGAGGGCAGTGACGATCTACCAGTACACTAAGTCAGTGGTGATCAGGGTCATCTCCTTGTGGTGCGTCGTGTTTGTTTGGCGCCAACGTCTTCGGACGAACCTTGGTTACATTCAAACTTCTTTCAATCCACCTGCACCATCAACGGTAAAATCTGCCGTTTTGTGATTGATTCGGGGAGTTCAAACAACGTTATCTCCGACGTGGTGGTTCATAAGCTTGGTTTAACAAGACACACACCCTGCGCCATACACACTCGTGGATTCAGGACAATATTGAGATTCATATCTCTCATCGAGCTCTGGTTTCTCTATCTATTGGTGATTATTACAAGGACAGCTTTTATTGTGATATTGTGAAGATGGATGTGGGTCACTTGTTATTGGGACGTCCGTGGCAATATGACAGAAACACAATTCATGATGGTCGGAATAACACATATTCCTTCGTGTTTGAGAATCACAAAATTGTGCTATTGCCGTCTCCTCCTGTCGTGTCTCCGACCACATCACCTGTTTCCACAAAGATCAGTCCTCCACCTGCACAACGTACATTATTGTGCTCACGTTCAGTATTTGAGTCGGAACTGCAGGTGACTGGTTTTGCATGGGCTCTCGTTAGTACTGCCCAGTCTACTGCTCCACCACCGGATATTGCACCACGTTTATTTTCACTCTTGGAGGAATTTAGTGATGTCTTCCCGCCAGAACTTTCAAAGGGGCTTCCTCCAATGTGTGACATACAACACCACATTGATCTAGTTCCTGGTGCGAGTTTGCCTAACCGACCACATTACCGCATGAGCCCGCAAATAAGGAACTCAACCGTCAAGTAGAGGAGCTGGTGGCAAAGGGTTATATACGTGAAAGCTTGAGCCTTTGCGTGGTGCCTGCATTACTCATTCTCAAGAAAGACGGGTCGTGGCGCATGTGTGTTGACAGTAGGGCTATCAACAAGATTACGGTGCGTTATTGTTTCCCTATTCCCGTCTTGACGATTTGTTGGATCAAGTTGGAAAAGCTTCTATCTTCTCCAAATTGGATTTAAAAAGTGGATACCATCAGATTCGAATCCGCCTGGGTGACGAATGGAAGACAGCATTTAAGACGCATGAGGGGTTGTTCGAATGGATGGTGATGCCTTTCGGGTTATCTAATGCTCCGAGCACGTTTATGCGTGTGATGAACCAAGCTCTGCGATCTTTTATTGGCAAGTTTCTTGTTGTCTATTTTGACGACATCTTGGTGTTTAGCGCATCCTTGGAGGAGCATGTCGATCACCTGCGCCTGATTTTGGAGGTCTTACGCAAGGAGGCGTTGTTTGCGGCAAAGCAGAAGTGTTCTTTTGCAAATGACCATGTGCTGTTTCTGGGTTACGTTGTCTCCTCTGCAGGCTTGTCAATGGACAATTCCAAGGTCGAAGCGGTTCGATCATGGCCGGAGCCGCGTACATTATCCGATGTTCGTAGCTTTCATAGTCTGGCTTCCTTCTACCGACATTTTGTACCTCATTTCAGTGCCATCATGGCCCCATTAACCGACTGTATGAAAGCAGGGAAATTTGTCTGGACAACGGCCGCCGCAGAGGCATTTGAACTCATCAAGCTCAAGCTCACGACTACGCCGATCTTAGTACTCCCAGATTTTTCCAGCTCGTTCAAACTCCACTGTAACGCGTCTAAGTTGGGCATTGGTGCGGTACTCAATCAGCAGTCACAACCGGTCGCTTTTTATAGTAAGAAGCTTGCCGGTGCTCGAAGCCGCTACAGCACATACGACGTCGAGTTCTATGCCATCGTGCAGGCGATAAAACACTGGCGTCATTATTTGCTTCACCATGAATTTATGCTGTTCACTGACCACGATGCGTTGAAACACTTGGACAGTCAGGTGAAGGTCTCAGCTCGCCATGCATCGAGGATCGTGTTCTTATAGCAATTAACCTTTGCGATTCGACACACGGCTGGTAAATTAAATCGGGTAGCTGATGCCTTAAGCAGGCGCCACTGTTTGATCACCACTATGCATATGTCTGTTCCGGGTTTTGCAACTTTCTCAGAGCTTTACCTGGCGGATCCTTTTTTTGCTTCTATCTTACATGATGTGCAGGATGAGCTGCCTTCGGAGTTTGTCCTCCATGATGGCTTTCTTTTCAAAGGTGTTCGCTTGTGTGTGCCTGATTGCAGCCTGTGTCTTCGTCTCATTGCGGAATTACACTCGGAAGGTCATGTGGGCAGAGATCGCACACTCCATTTGGTGGCATCATCCTATTTCTGGCCTATGCTATGCCGCGATGTCGAGCGTTTTGTGGAGCGGTTCCGGGCTTGTCAGACGGCTAAGGGTCAGGCTACCAACGCAGGGTTGTATTTGCCTTTGCCGGTTCCGACTCAACCGTGGACGGATGTAAGCATGGATTTCGTCCTTGGTTTGCCTCGTACGCAGAAGGGAAATGATTCCGTCTTCGTGATCATGGATCGCTTCTCAAAAATGGCACACTTTATTCCGTGCAAGCGTACGACGGATGCGTTGTTGGTCGCCCAGTTGTTCTTTCGAGAAGTATATCGTTTACACGGCCTTCCTACGTCCATTGTCTCGGATCGCGACACGCGTTTTCTCAGTCATTTTTGGCGCTCAGTGTGGAAGCTGTTAAACACGAGTTTGGATATGAGCACCGCCTATCATCCACAGTCCGAAGGCCAGACTGAAGTCACAAACCGTTCTCTGGGAAACATGCTTCGCAGTCTTGTGGGTGATCATCTTAAGTCGTGGGATTCTAAGCTTCCTCAAGCAGAGTTTGCGCACAACCATGCCAGGAACAGGAGTTTGGGTTTTTGTCCATTTCAGGTCGTCTACGGCATCGTTCCACGCGGCCCTTTGGACTTATCGGCTGTTCCGGAAATTTCACGGATGCATGGGTCTGCTCACCAGTTCGTGGAATCTTTGCATTCGGTCCATTATGCAGCTGTGGCGAACTTACAACTGTCTTCGGAGTGTTACAAGGCGTCAGCGGACAAGCATGGGCGTGAGGTGTTATTTGCGCCTGGGGATCTTGTTTGGGTTTACCTCACTCGTGACCGCCTCATGAGTACAATAAGCTTCGGTCGCGGAAAATTGGTCCTGTGAAGGTTTTGGAGGTCATCAACCCAAATGCTTATCGACTCGACCTTCCACCTCACCTCAAGACAGCAAACGTATTCAACGTTAAGTACCTCAGTCCGTTCAAAGGTGACAACGACGTTCAAGATTCAGAGGCGAATCTTCTCTTACCCGAGGGGACCTGATGCAGCATATCTTCTGCATCGAATATTCTTTGTGTTTATCGTTAAGGTTTTCTAGGCATTATCTTTAGTTCTCGTCTTTATCTTATTTTAAATTATTGGGTTTTCATTATTCTTTTGGAGTTCTATTTAAGGCTTTCTCTTTGCTCCGTAATCAGTATTGGTTTTTAATAAAGAATTATCAGAGCAACTTTGCTTCATGTTCCTTGATCTTAAGCTCTCAGGTGTGAGATCTTAATCAAGAAGGGTTATTTGGTTGGGTATTCGCAGAATCAACGACAAATAGCTATCTTATCACTTACGCTACGCCAGTTTAATTTAAATTTAAACACAGCAAAAAAAAAAACAAATACTAAGCAAAAACAAAAAAAACACAAACTATAAAGAACAATACAGAATATTCGCGCCTGCGCTAGTAATTAGATTAACTTAATATACAAGATAGGAAACCATGTTATTCAAATAAAAAGATAAGTAAATTAGGGTTGCCTAATCAATGCTCACCAATTTAATAAAACAGTGATAAGAAAATATATACTTCAACAAGAAAAATAAAAATTAACAACATTTTTCATAACAAAAACAAAACAAAAATAGATTATAACTAAAAAGAAATTCAAGAAGAAAACATTAATAAATAAACCATTACATATTTTCATATACAACATAGACTTTAATTTAAATTTACTCACAGCAAAAAAAAAAGCAAATACTAAGCAAAAACAAAAAACACAAACTATAAAGAACAATACAAAATATCTACCTAGTAGGTCCAAAACATGCAAAGTTAACAACACAGTCAATGTTAATAAAAAACACTCAAAATTGTTAAAACGAAAACATAGAAAAGAACTTCATTAACTAAGAGAAGATCTATCCATGTACTACATCTTCTCTTGAAAATTAGTCTGAGCTCTTCCATAGACTCAGATAATGGCAAGGAAAAGCATTAAATTACGGTTTTTTCTTCTTTGCATTGGGGTTTCTTTCTCTGCCGCTCATGGCTTACGCCGAGAAGAAATCATGGAGAAAGCTTTTTCGAACGATGTGATACCCTTCCTCTTGGCTATTCTCTTCTTATGCTACCTTTTACCTTTGAGCCTCCCCGCTGGCTTCTTGTCAAGGGATGCAACAAAGAAGCCACGGAGGTCCTTAAGAAACTAGCTAGGCTCAATGGGAAAAAACTTTCAGCGGATCCATTCATTCCCGGAAAGGGATGATAAGAGGTCATTGGAAAAGCTTTGGAAGAAGAAACGGGCGGTGAAAAAGGGTTGTGATGATGATGATTGCAGGGTTTGGTATGGGCTTTGTCTACTACGGGATTTAACTAAACGCTGAGAATTTTGATTTTTTAATCTTTATGTGTCTGTCGCTATCCATGCCTTCATAGATATTCTAGCGGTTTTCATGGGAATTTTCTGCTCAGAATCCTGAACGGTCGTCCAATCTTCTCCAATTTTTCATATGTTATTGGAACCTCGTGCATACTTTGTGGGGGTGTTCTTGTTCTGCCGCCATGTGCCCATCACTAAACTAATGCAACTTGCGGTGGAGGCTGTGGATTTCATGGCGTACGAGATGGCGTACTGCATCAAGCTCTTTGCAGTGTGGCAAGTCTTTGTCTGAGGGAAACTCGGAAAACTCCTCCTATATGAGACGATCGCACAACAAAGGAAAGAGGAAGAAACAAAGGCTTTGGGCCTTCAATATTCAAAGGCCATTTATAAGAAAAATATTAGAAAAAACAATTTGAGCAAATTATAAGCACAAAAGAAGCAAATTGTAAGCATAAATAATGACAATAATGAATAAAAAAATAGATAAAGATATTTTAAAAACAACAAAGTAAATTTTGTATTTGTAACTAATCAAAGAAAAGTGATGATAAACAACTAAAACTAAAAACATTACATTTCAATCTTACTTTATTTACTTTCACTGGAATTCGATCATATTGAACCAGTCATGGTTGCTAAATATGAAATATTTAGTTTAGTAATTACATTTTACATTTCAAACTTGTATTTCCACTATTTTGAGCAATATGTGAGGTTTAAAGGCTGAAATAAGTTAAAAACTAAATTCGGACACGTACGTAAGCGCGGGATTATATATAATTTTGTATTAAAACAAATAAGTTTATGAATTTATAATTTTATAAATGTAGATATCATTTGTAAAAATATTAGAATATAACATTAATATTGCCTATAAACAGTAAAATTATACTTCAAACTTGCGGTTGGATTCATAAGTAAATTTTTTTTGATCACTTGACTAAAAGGACAAATTATTACATCTGCTAAGATTCCAACCCATCAAATATGTTTTCGGTAGTTTATAGTATTTAAATTTTTATTAAACTAGAAATATATCAGCTTAAGTTTAAATATTTTCAATTTCATCAAATTAAATAATATCTACATGATCATATGTGATTAAGTGTATAAAAACTATTATAAGCTACATATATATTTAGTCTAAATTACCTTTAATAAAATTCTATCATTTTCATTAAATTTCAGTTGCATATCTTGTAAATCACAAATGAAGGTAATGTTTATTACATATAGTATAATAGAAGAGTTGTTGTCTGGACCAAAAAAGAAAATCATCTAATAGACTTCTCCAAGTTTGCAAGCATTAAAGAACATGATAGTGCTTTCAGCCACACTAAACGTTGATAGTGTTCAAGTGCAAACATCTTCTGGTGGAATTTTCTGGTGCTTGAGTTAGTATCCAGATTTGCGTGTGAAAATGAGACAAATTAAAATTGTGTATGAATAATCATCAACTGATCATTCATGTGTTTTAGGATGATCAATAAGCCGTGTATGAATAATAACCAATTGATTAGTTTCGAAGGTAACATACCGTTTTCCCAACAATCAAATTTAAAATTCTTTTCAAGTTTTAATCAAAGAAAAAAATCTTTACAAATTTCTAGGTATTTGATCTCACCTAGGTGAAAATAGACCCTAACACCATCAAAACGGATTGCTGTGTTGAACAAGATGGAGCCCGCGGATCTATGACGCCCAATATGAAGGCCCTCAAATGAGTCTCTAGTCTTAGATGGGGGATATATGCACATGAGGTGTAGTGTTCATATCATTAACTTGATAGTGCAACAAGGAATGGCTGAAATTGATGCGAATGTGAATGCTATCCGGAATGGTGTTGCCTATGTTAGATCACATACTAACAGGTTAAAGTCTTTTGAGTTGAAAGTGGATTCTGGGAAGCTTAGCAGAGGAAGCTTGCCACTGGATGTGAAGACAAGGTGGAATTCAACATATTTGATGTTGGAAATAGCCCTTAAGTATAAGGTAGCATTCGAAAAGATGGAGCTAGAGGACAAGCTCTACAACGATTATTTTTGTGAGGTGATTAATGGAGTCAAAAGGATTGGACCGCCTCAGTTTACGGATTGGAAGGCAGTGGAAAAGCTTTGCCGGTTTCTTGTCATCTTCTACAACTCGACATTGGTGGTATCAGCTTCTACTTCGGTGAACGCACACAAGTGTTATGAGGAGATCGTTACAATAGCATCAAATTTGTTGACACTCAGCAACAGCTTTGATTCTGAGTTGAAGTCTAAGGCTGCTGAAATGTACAAGAAGTTTGACAAGTATTAAGATGGTTTGAAGAATTTGAACATGATGTTGATTGTAGCAACCGTGTTTGATCCCACCAAGAAGCTGAACCTTGCGAAGATATGTTTTGAAGAGCTATATGGGGAGGGTTCTATTAAGTCTATGGAGCTCTATGATTCGGTGGTTAATCTTTTGAGAAGCTTGTTTATGGAGTATAGTGCAAGACATGTGACTCTGAATGATGGTAATGAGGCAGATGATCAACCAGGACAGTTTCAAGCTACATAATCATCACAGTCTTCTCAATCTCAATCTTTTGATGGAATTGAATTACCTGAGGATGGGTTTGGTTATCAAAGGATGGACCTGAGGTACAAAAGGAAGCTCAACGAAATAGGAGTCAAAGAGAAAAGAGATGAGTTGGAAAGGTATCTCAAAGAAGCTGTGGAGAATCCTGAGTTGATGGTTGGGGTCGAGTTCGATGTTTTATCATGGTGGAAGAAAAACAGTGGTAAGTATCCTATCTTATATGACATTGCTCGTGATGTGCTGGCAATGCAAGTATCATCAGTTGCTTCTGAGAGTGCGTTTAGCACTAGTGGAAGGATCTTAGAGCCACATAGAAGTTGTCTCAGTCATTACATGGTTGAAGTTCTAATGTGCACGGAACAATGGCTGCATCAAGACATTTGGATGGAGTCAAGAGTGTTTACAAATGCACAAGTCCTTGCTGATCTTGAAGAGGTGGATAGACTTGAGAGAGGTATAACTTTTTATCTTGTTTACATTACTAACTTGAATCCGCTAATCAGTATCAATGTATATTGACAATCAGTTGCATTTTTTCAGAAAATGAAGCCCCATTAGTCCCACAACAAGACTAATATACTATGATTGGACGGTTAGTAAGAAAACTTTTTAGATTGTTTGTGAGTTTGTGACAAACCAAAAATCAGTTATTTATATCTTATGTTTTATGTTTTGTCGCAGGAGATCACACAATAAGGCATAAGCTGTCGATTTGATTTGGATTTTGGACTCTCTATTTGCAATTGTGTTTGAACTTTGACATCAGTTTAATTTATGTTATTTTTTTTGTGTTTGAAGTTTGAAGTTTGTACTTGGATCTCAATTGAACTTGATCTCGTTTTCATTTCTTTTGTTTTGTTTGAACTTATGAGTTTGAAGTTTAAACTTTGTTATTGTTGTTTCCATGATTTAAGATCAATATCTAAATTTTTATTTTCTTTCTTTAGCTTGATTAATCGGTTTGTATAGGTTGTTTGGTTACAAATAGTTACTTCGGATTCAAGAAATCCGAACACGTCCGAACCGATTATATTATCGGATTTAGGCGGATTTTGTAGTGTTAGTCCGTACTGATCTGAACCCAAGTGATTCCGAATCGATCCAGACCCGATATATGGAAAAATCCGAATGGATCTTTGTAGCTCAAATCCGAAAGATCTGAAATCCGATACATCTGATCCGAATCCGAACCGAAGTTCGAACACCCAGGGCTAATATAGGTGATTAAAAAGTTTTGTGACATTAAAGACACAAACAGAACAAAAAAAAAAACATAATTTTAGTGGAACCTAAATAAAATAAAACTTCTAATTTATGTTTTCCACTATCAGCTTCAAAATCAGCAAGTCCAACACACACAGTGGCCATTAACTATAATACTTAACTAAAATCAGACAATTTGCTTTTAGCAAAAATAGTCCTATTTATGTATTATTATTTGTCTGAACGGCTAAAAGACTAAAACAAAAGCAGTGGAAAAGAGAATGTTCTGTCTGTCTTTATCTACCACTTCCAGGTCGCGTTTCTCCCCACTCTCCATTGCAGAAAATGCTCGATGCCTTTTCTGTAACTCACCCCTGAAACCTTCTTAATTTACTTAAACTGCCACTATACCTACTTCACCTTCTTCACTGAGCTATGGTGAAGATTGCAGATTTAGCCCTCTTCTTCTTCTTCTTCTTCTTCTTCTTCTTCTTCTTCTCTCCTTCGTTGCTTC
>OVBB01002950.1:0-10475 GCA_900406415.1 Isatis lusitanica
TGATCTAACCATTTGCATACGAAAGTCCGAGTATACCCTTAATGAATCCATAGTTTCCCACTTCACTCGACCATAATCTCCGTTAACTCTCTCTTCTCTCTCATGTTTCCTACTATGTAACATTCAATCCCTTCTCAACCACACCAAATAACCATTAACTCATTTCTTCTTCCTTCTTGTTTCTTGTTCTTCGTTTTTGTTCCTTTTTTTCTTTTCTCTATATTCTAGATTCGCGAATTGAAGACATTGTGGGAGAGATAAAGGTTTGTTCTTATTCTTTCTTCTTTTTCTTCTCACTCTCTCTCACTCCCTCTCTCCTCATCTTCATTGGATTCTTGAATTAGCCATAAGTATATATACATAGTAAAGTTGTTTTCGAAGTGTAATAAAGTGTTATATTGATAATTTGTAGATTGTAAAGGTTGAATCGTCAGACCGTAATAGACCAGAGAAGTATAGTTAATACAACTTGTACAAATTGTGTCATTGGTCCAACTAGTATAAGTAGTATGATTATAAACAGAGCAGGACGAGTATAACTCGTCTGACTAGTACAACTAATACAACTCGTATCATTAGTCCAACTAGTTTAACTGGTATAACTAGCACAATTATAAAATGAACAAAACGAGTATATTTGGACTGGTGCAACTTCGGCTTGTTAATGATGTTTATTACTTTTCTTGCAGGGGACAATGGAATATCTCATCATACATTTTGATCATGGAGGGTATTATTCAGATCATAGTGATGATGTACGGTGGAATAGGAAAGAACGTGGTGTTTTGTAGTGTAGTTATGAAGAGAAAGTTAGAGGAAATAACATATTCTAGGTTGGTTAGTAAGTTAAGGAGTAAGATCATGGTAGATGAGTCAACGACAAAGCTTCTTCTCAGTTACATTCCGTTGTAAGTCGAACTTAAAAGGCCTTCATACATCTTAAATGATGAAGATGTTTTAAGTTATTTGATAGGATTAAGTTAATATCAGCTAGTGTAGGAGTGTTTTCATGTGGAGTTTACGGATTTCAACCCAGAAAGCCATAGTTCTGAGTAGATCGGTAGGGATGATGAGCTTGTGAGTGATGATAGAGTAGATGATAATATTGATGCTGGTCAGGAGTTGGCAATTGTTGAACATGTTTCAGATGATGAAAATGTTCATGGTGATGAAGTGGTTTATAGGGACAGCTATTGTTCGTTTGACATAGCTTACATTACACCTGATGTAGAAGATGTTGAGGTTGTCAATGTTGAATGGAAAGATGGGCTGGATCTGGTTGTTGGACAAGAATTTAGAAGCAAGGCGAAAGGGCAAGAACTATTGTTGAGGGCTGTGTATCGAGAGTGCTTTGAGATTTGTGTGGTGAAGTCAACACATGTGTTATATGTGGTAAAATGTCGTGTAAAAGGTTGCAGTTGGAACTTGCGGGTTTCAAAACCTAAAGATTCAAGTTTATTAACGGTTGCAACATACACGAAAATGCATTCATGCTCTCGGCTCGATATTGCAGTAATCAAAGACAAACAGAAAGGCACACCAAGCTTAGTTGCATCTGTGGTACATGAGGATTATCCGGGCCAGTACAAGACTCCAAATGTAAAAACTCTTGTTGATTTGATATAGCGTAAGCTTGGTGTTAAGGTCTCTTACTCTACAGCTTGAAGAGGAAAAAACTAAAGTTGCTAGTGATGTGCGGGGTAGTCCAGAAGAGAGTTTTTATATGCTGCCATCTTATTTTCATATGTTGGAGAGGGTGAATCCCGGTACAGTGACACAAGTGGAAGTGGATGATGAAAATCGGTTTCAATATCTATTTATCGCTTTGGGAGCTTGCATTGAAGGTTTTAAAGCTATGAGAAAAGTGGTATCTGTGGATGAAACACATTTGAAGAATGTATATGGTGGAGTGCTTCTTATTGCACTTGCTCAGGATCTTGAACATCACCATTATCTCATTATTTTTGGTGAAGTTGATGGTGAAAAGAGGATAGTTGTAGCTGGTTTTTTAATATTTTTAAAACTCTGATACCATATACTCATGAGCTTGTGTTTCTTTCAGATAGAAATGCAAGTATAATTAAGACAATAAGTGAGGTCTACGTAAAGACTCATCATCCGTATTACATTTGTGTCAGAATGTGAAAGCAGTTGTTTCATACGTTAGGAAAGATCTAATTGAGAAGAAGTTCTTGGAGTACACACACTGCTATATAGAGTCTAAGTTTCAATTCCTCTATGATGATTTCAGGTAAAAGTATCATGCTGCTGCTTCTTATCTCGATGACAGTGTTGGTGAGAGAAAATGGGCAAGATGTTATTTTCTAGGTGATAGGTATAACATAGACACCACAAACTCTATCGAAAGCCTTAACAATGTTTTGGTAGACGCAATGAAGCTGTCGTTACTACCGATGATTGATGTCATTTTGGCAAATATCATTGAGTAGTTTAACAAATACTAAAAGGCATGTGCTGAAGTATGTTAGACACAAACGCTAGTTCCACGTGTGCATCAACAACTGCATAACCAGATTCCGGCTGCTAAGTTGTTAATTGTGCAAGAGCTAAACACTTTTCGCCTTTAAAAACAATATCATTGGGAAAGATGGTGTTTCATATTTGGTTGATTTGAGCATGAAGACTTGCAGCTGCAAATATTTCGATAAACACAAGTATCCATGCTTGCATGCGCTAGCGGCCTGACAACAAACCAAAGAAATCAATTCAATTAGTTTTTTGTAACAATTGTAGACATAAATCTCTCCATTATTGTTTCCTGACAACAAACTAAAGAAATTTAATGTTAAAATGGAGAGTATAAACAATAAATATTAACTCTGATGTAGATTTTATAAGAGATTATCTTCCTAGAACTGATACTATTACTATCTCTGATGTACTTGTAATAGCACTAAATCTATTAAACACTACTGGATGTTCCAAGTTTATTATCTACGCAGTTCACTTTTCAACAGGTAATTCAAAGAACTAAAATTTTTATCTTTAACTTAACCTAGCCGTTACCGTCGGTGACTCCGAACTTTTCACTTCGGCTATATTGTACTGTGATTTTTTCAAAGGTCTCGTGGTTTTTGACATTTTCCTGGTACGTGAATGGAGTAAACCCACTCATACCAACCTGTAAATGAGTATTTCAGTTCTATAATTGTACAAGAAAATTTGAACTATTCTTTAATAGATTAAATGTGTACCTGTAAAATCACTTTATTAACATCTTAATACCTTATGCATCCATAATACTCTCCATCCTCTTCCTTTCCTTTAATTTTTACCTCCTTATTATATTGCCTCGGCCCTGTTTATCCTTCTGCTTTGCTTTCTTGTGGTTAAGGTTATTTTTTTTTGAAAAACCTCTTTATGTTCCCAGTACCTAGAAAATCAATTATCAAAGTTACCGCACAAAAATGTGATGAAAAAAACCAAACAAACTTTTTACCTTCAATATACCACCCTCTAACGTAATCATCATCTCCGGAAGATATTAAAGTATTGAAATTGGTCCAATGAAAACCCTAAATTTAACAAAAAAAACAACAAATACTCTTATTCGACAACAGCAAGAGGCAAGATAAAATTTTATGTACCGCAGAAATAACTTTTTGGCATCAAATCTAACCAAGCAATAACCAGTAACAATATTCTACAAACGAATTGTGGAATCCTGAAAATTTTCATGATTATAAAAAACAGTGCAACACGACTCACGATTATATAAAAATTTCATGAAAAATTTCATGACTACAGAAAACATGCAAAAACAGTGCAAACCAAACTTAAAATTTCATGATTATAAAAAACAATGCAAAAACAAATTATAAAAAAGAAAAGGAAGCATGAGATATTCACTGCACTTCCACTTAACACAAGTGAAGAAGCTTGGGGATATATTCTTATTTCATTCATGCTACCTTGATGACCTTCTAGTGTCTGCAAAATTGAAGAATTGTATATATTAGATTTAAATAATTAAAAATTTAATGCATTTTGTATTTACCCGAACAAGTTCTAAATTCTCAGAGTCTATGACTCGGATCGTTGAACCGTAAGCTCCAGCAACTATGAAAAATTTGGATGCCTTATCATCCTCTGCTCAGCCCAAAGCAGTAAACTTTTGATCTACCTGATCAATAAGAAAGAAGATTTAGTAAGTAATCACATAACCATCAAAGTTAAATTCAAATAATAAAATTAATAGGTTTCATACCACTTCATTAAAATATTGTAGCTCAAACTGTATTTCCACATCATTAGATGGTGTAACAACCACCTTATAACATGTTATCTACACACAAAAAAATGTCATCATATCAAGTAGTCAAAATCTAGTGAGATATTTAGTCTCCTTATCCTGCCCCTCTTCATTCTCATTATCATGTCCCTCTTTTTCTTTTGGCCCCTCCTTATTATGCTCATATTCCTCCTCTTCATTCTCTTTATCTTGTTTTTTTTTTTTAATTGGATTATTGAACTTGATTTTTTTAATCTAAATTAATTAGAGCTTAACACTGATTATCTATACTATTAAAATAGAAGCACACATTTTAACATAACCTTTAATTAATAATATAAAATATTACATATAATGCCATTATCTTTTAGTTACTTTTCAAATATTCATTGGTATTTTAGTCAAATAAAATATGCCAATTATGATTAAAATTTAAATTAAAATTAAATCAAAACCAAATCTCAAAATATATTTTTGACTCAAAGTAAATCAAAACTTCCTTTTAAAAATATTATAAAATATTCAATTTTAAAATTTATGCAAGAATATCTTATACAAGAAAATTTGATTATATATTTATATATATATATATATATTTATAAAAACGAATATTATAAACTAAGACTCAAATCAATAGTAATTATTTTTAGTTTACTAGATAAAGATGTTATTTCAATAAAATTTATAATATTAGAAATTAGATTTATGCATTTGTAATTTAATAAAAAGGTAAATATTTATATTATTCAATATTTATATTATTCGATTACATAGTCAATAAGTTGAGATTAATATGTGTTACAATTGAACGGATCAGGATTATAACATCAACTGAAATAAATATTCTTCATATCTTTCATTTTCTTCAAAATGAAAAAAATATTATTGATTGTGATAATACTGAAATTAATTTTTGATATATAAAACGAAAAAATGAAAATCATATAGTATATATCTATATATATTTCATAAGTATAGTTAAATTATTATATTAAGTGGTAAATGTAAATAAAATAACATAATACACAAATTATTATAAATTTAGAATTAGATAGAAATATTTTTATTTAATAAATTTTAAATATTATAAATTATTCAAGAATTATGTTATTTGATAATATGATGAACGGGTCGGAATTGATGTTTTTTACGAAATGATGTTTATTGTTGGGTTAAGTATCAAACATGCAAAGTATTTAAACCACTGTGTAATAAGTTACAAAAACAAAAACAAACTAAAAATATTGTTCGATAGCGGGTTATAACATAATAAATTATATGATATATCTATATTAGAAAAAATGTTAACACATCTAAAATTTTCAATTATATATATATATATATATGATTTAAAATAAATAAATATCAG
Organism: Isatis lusitanica; assembly: GCA_900406415.1. NCBI lineage: Eukaryota > Viridiplantae > Streptophyta > Magnoliopsida > Brassicales > Brassicaceae > Isatis > Isatis lusitanica. The sequence continues at coordinate 5,622 of OVBB01002950.1, forward strand.
TTTTTAAAAAATGAGCAAAAAAAAGTTAAATAAAAAATTTATAAAAAAATATATTCCCGCGATTTTGAGGTGCAGGTCAAAATCTAGTTTATATATTATATCAACTGAATCAAGTATAATTATTCTGAATATTAGTGATTAGTAGGTAAATAAAAACTTTCTGAGCAATACAAAGACAGCTTATATAACTAAAAAATAAGTAAAAAATATTTAAGATGAGAAAATTTATTCTTTTGTATTTCTATTAGATCACTGAAGTCGGAAACTTACTTTCTAAGGGGATGATTGGTTGGGCTGTAGGAGCCATATTTAGCTTTAATTTTTAGCTACAGCCCTACAAATTACCAGTCGTGTTTTATCTTTTTTTTTTTAAAGCTACAGCCCCTCTACAGCAAAAAATGGCTGTAGAAGCCTTATTTACTAAAGTTATATTTTAAAGGTTGTAGAAAAAATATATAGCTGTAGGAATATCTTTCTTTTTTTAATTATTTTTGTCATTTATTATCTACAGCTACAGAATATACAGCTACAGCAAATATATCTACAGCAAATAATATACAGCTACAGTCCAACCAATCATCCACTAAGTCTGTTTAGACATTACACTAGTTATGTATGGATTATCGCAGTTTTCGGCTGAGAACTTTGCTGACCTTGGAAAAAAAAAATATCATAAAGTTTATGTCTAAAAATGTTAGTGTAAAATTTAGATGTCTAAAAGAAATTGTGTACCTAACTGAACATCGGATATCTTCTCATTTTCTTCTGACTCTCTGTAGGTGCAGCTTCTGTAGTCTCTACATCATCATAGAAAACACATTTGTTAGAAATTTAACAAATAATTTAACATTTTCATTTCAAATGTGCAACAAGCTTTATAATTTACTTGGAGTCTCAGGGGATTGAGTTGATTGACTCTCTTGAGGTTGAGTTGATTGAGTCTCTTGAGGTTAAGTTGATTGAGTCTCTTGAGCCTCTTGAGTCTCCGGTAGAGAAGATGGAGGTTGAGTCTCTTGAGTCTCCTGAGTGGATTGACTCAGTTCCCCAAACAGAGCGTCTGCAAACGCTTTCTCAGCCGTAGTCTCCTTCTCAGCCTCTGATTTCGCTGCCTCTGCTAACATCACGTCGATCTCTTTTGTCTTCAAGAGAAACAGCTCCTTCAACTGCGAACCTACACAATACAAAAAATGATACAAACAGATTTAAGTTACCTACACTAGTAATTCTACTATATAATACCAACCGAGTAGATCTACTTGTCCTAATATCTAAGTTCCGATTTACCTTCTCCGCATGCAGACACCTTCTCCTTTGCAAGTGGTGTATAAGAGGTCTTATATCGCTCCCTCAATGCTTTCTTCTCCTCTGTTTTTTTTCGCCTCCTCTGCTTTCTCCTCAGAAGCCTTCTCCTTGGCTGCTTTCTCAGCAGCTTCTTTCTCCTCAGCAGCCTTCTCTTGGCTGCTTTCTCAGCAGCTGCTTTCTCCTCTTCTTTTCTCTTCTTCGCAGCCTCTCTCTCGGCACCTTCTTCCTCCTCTGCTTTTCTCTTCTTGGCAGCCTCTTTCTCTTCTTCTTTTCTCTTCTTCACAGCCTCTCTCGGCTGCCTCTTCCTCGGCTGCCTTCTTTGCTCTCCTTGCTTCAACCTCTAATTTTTTCAAGCGATACTCCTCCTGCGTGGCTGCATAATTCACTTTCCTCTCCTCTGCTGCTTTCTTCTTATCAGCCTTCTCCTTGGCAGCCTTTTCCTCGGCTACCTTTTTCTCAGCTGCAGCCTCGCTCTCGGCTACCTTCTTCTCAGCTGCAGCCTCGCTCTCGGCTACCTTCTTCTCAGCTGCAGCCTCGCTCTCGGCTACCTTCTTCTCTGCTTCTTTATTAGCAGCCTTTATCTCCTCGTCCATCTGTTTTTTCGGCGTAATGAACATCTCACTCAAGTCTTCAAAGGCTTGCCTCTGGTCAGCTGTCATCTCCTCCCCTCCTTTCTTCTTGGCAGCCTCTATCTCCTCCAAAACGTTCTCCGACCGACCCTTTTTCTCCTGTGCTTCTTTCTTCTTCGCGACCTCTTTTTCCTCCGCTTCTTTCTTATTGGCAGCCTCCTTCGAGACTGTCTCACTTACACCATCAAAAATTTCATCATAAATAGTACCAAAACTAATACAGAAGTAGTCTAGTAATTCTACTTGTCCTAACCATACCAACACTAGTAGTCCTAATTATACGACTTTTCCAAATACTATCAAAACTATTACATAAGTACCCGAGTATTCTACTTGTCCAAATATTATCCTACTAATACCATTCCAGTTATTCTACTTGTCCTAATATTAAGTAGAGATTTAACTTGTGGTGTTGTTCCACCGGTTTCAAAAAAAGCGGGAGCCTCATAATCCATAAATGTTGTTGGATGGAGCTCATTTTCCATAATTACCAACCTCTCGTTCATGACGCTAAGTTGCTCCTTAATAGCTTCCATACTTGCTTCCATTGGCTTCATCATCAATTCCATCATCCTCTTGATCTCTTCTTTCAAGCCGCCTCTTTCTTCCCTCTGCATTGGTTCTCTTTCTTCCCTCTGCATTGGTTCACTTCGTCCTTCTCCTTCTGCTTCTTCTTCGCCAACACGTTCGGCTTGTTCTTCTTCTTCTTCTTCTTCTTCTTCTTCTTCAGGTTCGCTACATTCTGTGTTCGATATCCCTATTGTAGCGATCCTCCCACTCTATCTTGGCCTTCTCACATATCAGTGCCTTGTTCCAACCGTCAACGATGACATCGCACACATCATCATCATCCTTCAGCTCATCGTCCAACAAAGTATCTTCTTCCAGGACCTTGGACAGAAGCTTCGCCTCTCCTTCTGTGGGTACCAAAACACTCTTGATATCCTGCAAAGAATACAAACTTCCATTATTTTTACAACAACAACTACTAATGCAACTTGTACCAACTAGAATAATATACATACTCTTGTATCTCCAAGTGATTTATAGATCTTGCGCAAAGCAAAACCAGTTCCTCCGGTCGTCTTAAATTGCCTTTTTCACATTCGGGGACATTCGTTAGATATGTCTCCTCCTCCTGCTTTTCGATACACTACATCCATGGGATACACTCATAAGCCAAAATCTGCACACATAGTTCAACAATTTATATTGTTAGAACGCTAGTAGTTCGACCACCACCTATATAGTTAACATACGACTAGTTTTATTAACCTCCAATGGGTTGATGAACCCGGAAAATACATAGCTGGCACCATCTCGCATCGATCCATCAAAGTTGTCCCCTACATGCTTCATTTGGTAGATGAAATCTTCAAATGTTAAACGTCCCCATGGGAACGTTACACAAGCGTCGAGATCATCAATAATTTGCAGAATGATTGGCTCTATGGTGGACTTATGCTTCGATCTCTCCCACAAAACTGTCGATGAGAAGTAAAGAACCAGCATCTTCAGTCGATTGTCACTACCATCATACGTCATGCTCCGTAACTGAGATAACATTACTTTTGGATTTATCTCCTTCAATTTCTTTCCCGAAAATTGGCCCTTTACCTAACTAATATCGCCCAACATCTCCTTATCCTCTAGGTAGTGGTGGCAGTACAAACCCAAGAGGAGGGCAGTACAAATCACACCTGTCTTTTCTTCTTGTCAATTTTCGCTGTCCGCAGAAGCAGCATATGCAGACCTTGAAGCTTCCGTGTTCTCTGGCTATCCATATGAAGGATATGCTTGAACTGAAGGTGCTGAAAAAACCAATCCCTCTCAACTGGATTCAAAACCATCTTCTTAAACATCTCTTGGAATCCCATAGATGGCATTTTGCGGTGACAGTGATGTTTTTATTGTAGTCCTCGGGTGGAAACATAAATCCTGGGGGTTGCATTGGCTCCAAATCCTAAAAACAATTAAAAATACGAAGTTAGAACTTGTTTAATACGAGTGTTGTACTATACTAGTAATATTGGAATAAGTAGCACAAGTCCGCAATAGTTGTCATACTTGTTCTACAATTACTAGTATTACTATTAAATTAGTACAATTAGACCAAATAGAAATAGTTGTAATAGTAGTAGTTCTACTTGTTATGTTTATACGACTAATACTAGTATGTCTAGTTGTCCTAACAAATCGAGAAAACTAGATCACCTATGACTCATCTAATTCCTACTTGTTCTCATCCTATTATCTCCTAAACAATTTTAAATTCAAGAGAACCAGAACTTGTTATTAGATTATCTCCATAATTTATCTACTTATTATGAAAAAAACAAGTCATTAGTACCAAATCAATTTCAATAATCCCAAACAACTAGTACTACTCGTACATCCATCTAACAAGTACAACTAGTATAAATCTCAAATTCAATAAACTCATGTTCAACTTACCATTTGCGCCGTGGAGGAAGTTGCCGGAGCCTGAAGAGGCTGAAGCGGCTGTGGCGGAGGCGGAAGGTGAAACCCTAGTTCAGGCATTTCTTCTCCAAGAGATGGCTGAGGAGATGGCTGAGGAGATGGCCGATGAGGTTTTTTTTGTAAATAATATGAAAAGTAGATGACAATAAGGTGTTTTCATGCGTTTTCGATTAATAAAAAAAAGAAAAAAATAAACCTAATATAACAACACCATTTTAGAATTCTGTTTCACCCTCTGACACCAGACCAGATTTTGATCCATCAATTCACAATCATCATGCATATATAATCTTCTATTTTTTCCGGTAAATCTCAACTTCCCTTCCAACGATCTTAGTCACGAAGTGACAAATCAACCATCAATGCTTTTTCTTATCAAAGTTCGATCTTTCACTACAAGAAAACAGGGGTTTAGGGACGCAGCATTTCGTCCCTAATACGT
>OVBB01002951.1:0-10475 GCA_900406415.1 Isatis lusitanica
TAGGCCATAAACATAATAAAATGAAAGTAAAGGATATCATAGCTGTATACACCTATATACATTAAAGTCAGAGGAGAAAAGAAAGATAGTTTGTTTCAAGTGGCTAGTTNAATTGGGCGAGAGTCAATATTTTTAGCTCTAATTAGCAAAAGAGCAAAATGGTTTAGAAGCTTAGTCAAATTTAATAATTAGCCACCATATGGGTCGAAATTAACCTTACGCGCTTATAAGAAAGAAAGAAAACCCACTGTTCATCCAGTTAATTTAGTCCACACAATCGAAATGGTTTACGTATCACCCTAAATATTTCTATCCAATAGAAGACAATTTCTGCATATGCACTTTTTTTCTTCTTCGTTTTCATTTCACTTTCCTTTCAAGGCGATTTCGAGCTTGATCGTTGTCTGCGATTTCTCTTATTATACTTTCTTCACGCATATCTCCAATGTTATCCAAGCAAAGTTTCATTCTTTGTCTTCTTTTCTTCTTCGTCACAGCATTTTCGGACAACGCCAGAGCTCTTGATGGAAGCAGAAGAACATCTCAGGCTTTTCTGGGTTTGACTTTCCGACACCGATGCGCTTCGGTTCTCTTTCTTCTTCCACAAGCAACGACGACTACGACAAGTTATTTCGGGTTTCATCATCTATGTTTGTCGTAGTTTTCTTGTGGTGTAGTCAGAGATTCGGATTCATTGTAAGGGTAGATTCTGTGTTATCTATTATTTTACGGATCTATATTTAGTGTTGTCGGTTTTGTTATTTGTATTATAGTCTTTATCTACCCTTTGTACATTTACCTTTTTATATTACACGATATTATTGTATGTTTCCCCTTGTGTGTATATGGTCGGTCTCTAACTTGTGATTGTTTTTCACTGCATAAATCGAGAACATATGGTACGGTTTCGTCGAGGAGGTTTGTTTGCACAAAGGAAGGTTTTCAGTTGAATTCGAGAGCTGGATGAAACCATCTCTATGTATGCAAACAAATGAAATACATCTCTATGTATATGTATCCAATGCAAAAATATATGTTTATCTGTTATAATAAATACATGCTATATATTTTGATAACACGTATATATATATTTCCCACGTCAATGAATATGTATGTAAATGCATAAACATATATTGTCCCTAATATTAATATATTCCCTGCAAACACATAATATATACCATTATATATGTGAATCACATGCAAAATATATTAGTAAGGGTCGTATCTACACTTTTTAAGTGTAAATTAAATTAAACACATGCTATATATGTATAACACGTACATATTCTCTACGTCAATGAATGTACGTAATATATGAATCTTCTATGCATACATACAATATATATCCCTATGTATATATATGCCATGTAAAATAATTTATGACAATCCTATTGTTTCTAATATCATACAAGTAATTATTATAAATAACACGTAACAAAAAATGTTTCCATAATATAAATTTAAATACCTCGTGTTGTGATTAACTTGACTATTGTATTGAAAATCTATTATTCTTGTACTCATTACACTTTAAGTTGACTAAAAGCTTTTTTGATACGATCGCACTGGATTTGATATCATTTGCACAAACAGCTTGATCTTGAACTTTGCAGCCATGTTACTTTGGAGATGCACGATGCACACTCCGTGTTATATTTCACGTATGTCTGTACGCCACACTAGATGATTCATGTCAATGCCATGCAAAATAACGTCGCTACTTATAATAATTACCCTCTAAAATAGTTATATCAATGCACGTAAACTTGTAACGGCCCATAACCATATTCAACCACATTCATTAACTTGCTATCTTTTCTCAAAATATCACATGCGTCATCATCCAATTTAATTACAATTGCTTCGATTAAAAAGCGACCACATATTATTTTACTGTTTCTTTCTGCATACGTAAACTTCATTGCCACCGTCTATTATTACAATCTCACATTTACTCTCCCTTACGTGAAGTCTTACTATCACATCAACACATTCAATTAACTTAATATACTCAAACTTCTCCCACGCGCACCACCTTGTCCGAACTCCAAAAATAGTCCAACACATAACATTTTTAGGTACCCTTATACCGTTCGCTCAATTTAACTTTTGTTTGTCTTCTTTTCCTAATTACAGCGCATATTATTGACTCTCACCGAATTGTCCCTTTGAATTTCTTTTGTGGTTTTATTTTCAAGGGTAACACTCCCCAAATGACATACCAATAGTGAATGAAAAAAAACAATTCGAACTTCAAAGACCTTACAAAATGAAACAACAGGATATGTAGTTTAAAAACTTTTTATGGAAATACACTATCAAACACATTGGAAATTTTCCATAAAAGCATCAACAAGGCGAAACCATGCTCGACACAAATGTGAATCAAAACAAAGAAACACAATAAATAAATGCTATCCATGTTACACCGTACCTGGCTGCGATGCTCAAATAGAAAATCCCCTTATCAATAGATGTTTCGTCATCTTTGATTTGAGAACCGAAATCGGTAGTGTTTGTATCATCACAATACATAGAAGAGGATTACCAATGTAGTTTGTTTCATCTAAGGTAGAAAATTTTCCTTGACTTGGAGTGGAGCCTGACAGGTTGTTGTAAGACACATTGAATATAACCATATAGTCTAACTTGGATAAATCTTGAGGTATGGATCCGCGCAACACGTTAAACGAAAGATCAATGCTCTCAATATCTTTTAAATTGGAGAAAGCTTTAAGGTCATAACCTGACAAGGAATTGTGAGAGAGATTCAAAGCACGTATACTCGAAAGATCACCCAACTCTTCTGGAATGTTACCACTGAGTTGATTGCTTGACAGATCTAGTCCAGACATAAAGCTGAGACTTCTTTCAGTGTAAGAATCGTACCTACTCTTCGAGGGAGACTTTGGCCGAAGACTAGAGATTTTGAAAAACTTGGATTTAAAACTTGGATCCATGTATATTGATTAAAATCAGTTTTTCTTTAATGGGTTCAAGCTGGTTTTGAAATTGACTTTACGACCTAAATTTTATAATTGGCTGAACCCAACGTCCCAACCCCAGACGGCCACACCAATGTGGAGTGCAAATACTCAAGCTAAATAATTTACAAAGTACACTAAATTTTCTATTTTTCTTTATTCTATTTATTTTATTCTATTTTATAGTTTTAAATTTACAAAACCCAATCTGTTTATATAAGCTAAATAATTAAGAAAAGAGTTTTTGATAAAGCACTTGAGATAGTATTTTCAAACCCTAAACCTTCCTTCGTCAATCTCTCCCACTCTGGTCGATAATGGGAGGTAGTAAGAAACATGTCCTCTCTAAAACCGCTTCTTCTCTTGCTATGGTCGAAGCAAATCCTAATGACAACAAAGTTGTTACCATAGAAGCACCGATTGTATCTTCTTACAATGACCAGATCAGGCCGTTGCTTGACACTGTCGACAGGCTGAGGAACCTGAATGTGATGAGAGAAGGGATCCAGCTTCCTACCATAGTCGTTGTTGGAGACCAGTCCTCGGGGAAGTCAAGTGTTCTTGAGTCCTTAGCAAGAATCAGTTTGCCTCGTGGGCAAGGAATCTGCACTAGGGTTCCTCTTGTGATGAGGCTTCAGCAAAGCCTTAGCCCTGAACCTGAGATCTGGCTAGAGTACGGTGACAAAGTTGTTCCAACGGATGAGGAACACATTGCTGAAGCGATTTGTACTGCAACTAATGTGATCGCCGGTATGTTATGCCTGTCTCTTCTCTCTCTCTTTCAGTGTTATTTTTGCTACAAATCAGAAAGAGAAATCACAGTGAATGAAACATGGATTTTATTTACTTGCCACAGAAGTTTAGTCTTTGCTCATCTGAAACATGCAAATTAAATTGTGTACATATTCCTGAAGGTGTTATATGATTCTGGAACTCCTAGTTTGGTAAGCTCATCTGATGTTTTCAGTGCTATAACTGAAGAGTGTTTTGGAGCACCTGCAAGAGAGATTACTTACCTAGGGACATTCTTGAATACAAGTGCGTGCCTAGGGACGTTATATGTTCTGCTATGCGATGAAATTCCAAACTGTTATGTGTTTGACACCAACCTGTTTTGACTATGATAAGTACTTATAAATACCTAATTCTGCAGGACCTGGGAAAGGGGTGTCAGACGCTCCATTGACCCTCCATGTGAAGAAAGCAGGTGTTCCTGATCTTACCATGGTTGACCTTCCTGGTATTACTCGAGTTCCAGTGAATGGACAGCCTGAAAACATCTACGAACAGATTTCCGGGATGATCATGAAGTACATTGAGCCTCAAGAATCGATAATCCTCAACGTTCTGTCAGCGACCGTTGATTTCACCACCTGTGAATCCATTCGAATGTCAAGGCAAGTTGACAAAACCGGTGAACGCACTCTGGCTGTTGTCACGAAGGCTGACATGGCTCCTCAAGGCCTCCTGCAGAAAGTTACTGCAGATGATGTGAGTATCGGACTTGGTTATGTCTGCGTCAGAAACCGCATTGGAGAAGAGACATACGAAGAAGCTAGGACGCAAGAGGAGTTACTTTTCAGGACTCACCCGATGCTAAGCTTGATCGACGATGACATTGTGGGCATCCCTGTTTTAGCTCAGAAGCTGAATCGTATCCAGGCAACGATGATTGCCCACTGTTTGCCGGAGATTGTCCATAAAATCAATAAGAAGATGGAAACAGCTGTCCTCGAGCTGAACAAACTGCCAAAGGTAATGGCTTCCACAGGGGAAGCATTGATGGCATTGATGGCATTGATGGATATCATTGGTTCTACCAAAGAGTCTCTCTTAAGAATTCTTATACAAGGAGACTTCTCTGAGTTCCCGGAAGATCAGAACATGCACTGCACTGCTCGTATGGCTGATATGTTAAGCCAATTCTCAGATAATCTCCAAGCAAAGCCCGACGAGGTTACCGAGTTCTTGATGGATGAGATAAAGATTCTGGACGAATGCAAATGTCTGGGACTGCCCAACTTCATCCAGAGATCAGCATTCTTGGCTGTTCTTTCACAACATGTGGATAACATACACGACAAGCCGGTTGAGTTCATCAAGAAGATATGGGATTACATCGAATTTGTTCTGTCGACAGTCATCACCAAAACATTCCGACAACTTTCCACAGATTCAATCTTCCATCAAACGAGCCGGTCGGAATATAATCACCAAGATCAAGAACGAGTCTGTGGATCGGGTGATTCAGTACGTTGAGATGGAGAAGCTTACGGACTACACATGTAACCCTGAGTACATGAAGTCTTGGACGGAGAAGACAAGGACACAAGAGAGCTTCATCAATGCTGTCTTGCACGACAAGAAAACTCCTGAGTACTTCTCTTTGGATGGGTTCGGTAATGTTAAGATTTCGCATCTGCGCAAGTATCACGATCATCTGCTGCAGCAGGCCTTCGACATGAAGATGAGGATCACCTCGTATTGGTCGATCGTGCTGCGGAGGATGGTGGACCATCTTGTGCACTATCATGGGCTATGTCTGAATCATCTCGTTAAAAGTCAGTTTCAGAAAGAGGTCGTGGCGGAAATGGTGGATCCTAGAGGCGGCGGAGGAGTTGAGAGGATGCTGGAGGAGTCGCCGTCGGTGGCGAGCAAGAGGGAGAAGCTGAAGAACAGTATCAAGCTTCTCAAGGAGTCCAAGGACGCTGTTGCCGCCATTGTTGATCAGAATTCTGGGTACGGAGATCATTGATTGATCTTTGCTTCTTCTAGCCTTTGGTCAAATCGGATAACCGGATCGTGTATAATTTATTGTTTGTGGTCGGAGTATGTGACTCACATTTAAATTTAGAGGTTGATTCACAGCGTTTGCCGATGATTGTGGTTATTGAATCCATTTGAAAATTGGAATTATATATAATTGAGTTAGAAAATTAAGGTGTAGAATAAAACACCAATATGCTAAAAGGGTCTTAAAAATGCGTTGGATATGAACTTTCTACGATGGTCTGGGGAGATAGATGATTGGAGGATGAAATCTTAAAGGCATCGTGGATCAACAACTATACCTTTGATGTTAATTAACCTTAAGGACTCTCAAGCCTTAGAAGAAGTGTTTGTCCCTGGAGTTGTTCAGATTTTACTAAAGAACCAATTCAAATCCCAGTAAAACCCAACTAGAAATTCAATCAATAGGATTCAAAATCGAGAAGATGAGCAATCGTCAAAAGGACTAGCGAAAACTACAAGGATTACGTTGGGAAACAATAGAAGAAGAGGGAATCGAAGCACGAAGAGCAACAAAAGTCTACAAGGTAACGAGGAGGAATGAGATCGGGGAGGCGATTTATCCATTAAAGAGCGGATCTTTTTCTTTTCCAGAGAGAGAGATCGAAGAGGAAACAAGGGTTTAAACTATGTCGTTTTTGCCTAGACACGATTTAGCCAGGGACAAACTACGTCGTTTAAGCCAGGGACTGACGTTTTGGTCAGAAGTGAAACTGTGCCGTTTCGGTCGGACACAAAACTACGTCGTGTTGTACAGGGCTAAACTACTTCGTTTTTGACTCCTGAAACCACGTCGTTTTGTCAAAAGTAAAACTACATCGTTTTTGGAGGAAATGAAACTACGCCGTTTTCGTCCGCGATGTAAAACTACGTCGTCTTTGTGATAGACAAAACTACGTCGTTGTCTCCGGAGAGAAACTACGCCGTTTTGGATAGAAAGACACTACGTGCCGTTTTGACTGAGCAGAAACTACGTGCCGTTTTGGTTGAGGAAACTACGTGCCGTTTAGGTGAGATGGAACTACGTGTCGTTTTTGTTGAGGAGAACTACGTGTCGTTTCGGTTGAAAGAAACTACGTGCCGTTTTGGTTGAAAGAAACTACGTGCCGTTTTGATTGAGCGGAACTACGTGCCGTTTTGATTGAGCGAAACTCATGCCGTTTTGATTGCAAAGAAACTACGTGCCATTTATTTAGAGAAGAACTACGTGTCGTTTTGGTTGCAAAGAAACTACTGCCGTTTTGGTTGAGATGAAACTACGTGCCGTTTTTGTTTAGACGAAACTACGTGCCGTTTTGGTTGAAAGAAACTACGTGCCGTTTTGATTGAGTGGAACTACATGCCGTTTTGGTTGAACGGAACTAGGTGCCGTTTTGGTTGAGCGGAACTACGTGCCGTTTTGGTTGAAAGAAACTACATGCCGTTTTGTTTGAGCAGAAATACGTGCCGTTTTGATTGAGCGGAACTACGTGCCGTTTTGGTTGCAATGAAACTACGTGCCGTTTTGATTGAGATGAAACTACCTGCCGTTTTGGTTTAAACGAAACTACGTGCCGTTTTTGTTGAGAAGAAACTACGTGCCATTTTAGTTAGAGAAGAACTACGTGTCGTTTCGTGAGACAATTAGTGGTGAAATGACGTCGTTTTATTTAGAGAACTATCGATGTCGTTTTACGTATGTGGAAACTACGTGTCGTTTTTTAGAGATGAAACTACGTCGTCTTTTGTGGGACTAAACTACGTGCCGTTGTTTGTATCGAAACTACGTGCCGTTGTTTGTATCTAAACTAAATGAAACTACACCGTTTATTTAAAATGGACGTCGTTTATCTATTTGACGAAACTACGTCGTAGCATTTCTGACGAAGCTACGTCGTTTCTATCCTTGGCCAAACGATGTCGTTTAGCTTATAACCAGAATTGGCTTCGTTTAGCTGGACTGAAACGAAACGACGTGGTTTAAGTAAAATAAGAAACGGCGTTTCTGAACTAGTCGGAAATACCCATATCTGAGAATTTGAGGATCTCCGCGAGTTTGGTTTCTCGTTATCATCAGCATCCTAAATGATTCGAATTTGGGATCTGGGAATTCTGAAACTAGCGAAACAGTTTCGCGATTCCAAGTTTATTTTTCAGAAGAAAATAAGGTTACAAATCCTGTAGATCTGTGTTTGTTAAGATGATATTTAAATTGAATTTTGAGAGGGGAGAGGTTGAGAAAGTTTCAGACTTTCGTCTTTGGCGAAGGAACAAAAGGTGAGGACGAAAGAGGTGAGTTTTATATGTATGTAAGAGGCGTAGAGGACTCTCGCTCGACTCTGTGAAATCGAAGAAGAATCAAACCATTCACATCTACCGAATATTCTCTCACACGTGCCTCCTCTTTCCGCCGTTGGATCTTCACTTGCCGACGTGACCACATTCGGTGATGTCATTTCTTTTGTGGCTCATCGCCCAGGCGCGCACCCACTTTTTTTTTTTTTTATAATTTATTGTTCCTTTTTTTTTCTTCATACTCGTGTAAAATGTTTATTTTTTAAACATTTTATTTTATTTATGAATAAATATTCAAAATTACACAGAATTTACTGGAAAAACTAAATACAAGATTTTTTAAAAAATAATAGTACAGAGGAAAGTAATTTTAGCAATACTTTTCGAAGAAAATATTTACTTGCTCTAAAATTTGCAATCCAAATGTTGCGATCTTCATATTCGGTCTTAGACACCATTTTGTTATTGTATAACATTGACTAATTCCCAATTTAGATTTATTTAAAGATATTTTTAAGAAAAGAACTCAATTTATTGATTCTTCCAAAACATCTGAGATTGCCAACCTTCAACGATTGTACGAATATCGACATACAATAAAGCGAGTGCATTTTCGATTCCGATCCATCCTCTCTTACATGGTGATTTTCTAGGATCCCAAATTCGTCGACCAAGACTCCAAAGAACATGACCGATTTTGTACTCGATCTCATCAACCGAGTCATCGTGCAATGGAGAAAAACTCATGCCAGAGATGTCTGCGTAATGAACAGTAGAAAAAAACTGCTCTACACCACTATGTAAAAAAACCATATTTTCATAAGTCGAAGAAATCGAAAAGATAATCGACAGAAAATCACCCAAAGAACATGTAGATTGGGGATAAATAACACTATAGATATAAACAAAAGGAGATCTGATGAAATATTATATCGAAAACAAGATCAAACCTTCCATCACCCAAAAGGATGAAGACGGTTTAATCGTTGATCACATCGCTTCGAGAAAGTGTAAAATGTTTCACTTCAAAGAACTTCCCTCAAAAGCTCCCAATAACATGCTCTTAGAGTATCATTATAAGAAAATCTTAACTTGTTTCTTAGCAAAAAGAAATATTAAAATAAATAAAAACAGGGTAAAAAAAAAAGAGTGAGTCTTATTTAAGATCAAGAAGAAACGGCTCTTGTACCGGATGTCAACCACTCCTCTCTCCCTCCTCTTCTTCTTTCGTCTTATTTAATACACCAATAACTTTTTTTTTTTAATTAATAAATTAATGCTTCAAAAGAGAAGAAGCGTATCTCTTATAACGATGCTCTTAGAGTTGTATCTCTAACTCTACTCTTAAGCTATTTACAAGGGAAAAAATACTAATTAGTTAGAAAATAGAGAGCCAAATTTCCAGAACAGAAGGAGAAACAGTGGTGTTACATTGATCCCGAGCAAGAGGAATGAGCTTATATTTCACCGTTCCCTTGATGTCCGCAATGATCGCAGCAACCATGCGCGAAGCATGAAGATGTAGCCTGCTGTTTCTCTCTCTCCAAATAGAGTACAACATAGGCTTGGAACATAAGCTTAAAAATGAGCAACATATTCTGATCTGCAGAGTGGTCTTTCAACCATCTTACCCATAAATCAAAATCACTTGGAGAGGAGAGATGAGCTCAAAAGAAGAAGGAAGACCATACCTCTTGACTGAATATCACAGTCAGAAAACAGATGTTGCAGTGTTTCATTGTGAACATTGCAGAGCAGACAAGTTGGAGGAACATTCATACCCCATATAATCAGCTTGTCTCTAGTTAGGAGCCTGTTTCGAACTATTACCCAGGTGAGGAAAGCATGCTTGGGGATTCTTCCTTTAAACCATACTTGTTTGCAGCAATACACCTTAGGTCCTTCCGGGATAAGATGAATCCACATATTAAAGGATGAGAACCTGCCGTCGGTGGTTTATTCCCTGGTTTCCACAGGAAGCGGTCTTCTAGGTCTGTGTTTGTTAGGAAGTTATTTAAATAGAGTTGCTTGTCCATATTAGATGTGTTTTATGATATGGTTAAACTTATACCAGTCTNNGCTTGTCCATATTAGATGTGTTTTATGATATGGTTAAACTTATACCAGTCTCTGATTTTCTAGAAAAACCAGTGAGTATGATTAACATTATATTTTTGGATCATGTTTCTTTTAGTGTTAAGAGATTCGAAACAACCATTGTTTTATATTTATAACACAGAGAGGAGCAATAGACAATTCATAAAAATATAATGTTGATTGTTTAAGTCAATTCCCCTTGAAAACATATTATTACTAAATAAATGGCTGAAATATGTCCAATCAATGTCTGCATGTTTTTTCTTTTTTTTTTTGAATTTGTAAGGATGGGATTGGGCCTAGTCCTTAATCCCAATCAATGTCTGCATG
>OVBB01002952.1:0-10473 GCA_900406415.1 Isatis lusitanica
AAAAAATATATATAGTACTTGGACAATGAAAAGGGAAAACAGGGGGCACAAAAAGAAAAATCCAAGTAAACTATTGCAGTTTCACGTGTTCAATGAAGATAAAAGAAGAAATGTTCATTAATTAACCGGGGGCACTTGCCCCCCCTCCTGTCTACCTAGATCCGCCATTAGATGTAATACTCTAGAAAAGTGTTAAAAAAAAAAAAATTATGTCCCTTTTATTTACAGTAATTAACAAATCGAGTAATTAAAATAAATTACTTCATTGGCATAGGCCGTGTTCATTTTCTTACAGCTATGTTAGCAATAGCGGTAAAGAAAAGTGGAGAAAAATGACAGTATCCGTACCAAATGGTAAAGTAAAACGGCGGTACCAAGCTGTTTGGTGTCGCTGAGCAACATATCATCTAACACATAGAATGATGCTGAAAGTATCAGCATCCATAAAAGATGTTGTGTAATACACTGGCGATTAATTTTCTCTTCGGCATGGCTGTTTTGTTCTCCGTCAATAGTTATTTTTATCTCGCTATTGTTAACACAGCGATTAGTTAACGAACATGACCATAGATTACCCAACAATTTCCGGACATCTCAACTTCCATGCGAAGGCCTGCAAGACAGAAATGTCTGGCCCCACTACGAGATTTATCCTCTCTCATCCATAATATGCCTAATTGTATGATAGCCCGATTTCACCGAATACTTTCCAGATTATGAAAAATGCCATCCGTTTGAATCCGGACAGAGAGACTTACTAATTGGCATACATAAAATTAAGGCTATGTCCTCAGGTTCAATAATCGTCTGGATCAAATTAGTATTCCAAATCCTCGTGTCCTGGTTAACCAGTTGATTAACTTGTAAGAAAAATGATTCTAATTAAGAAAATTTTAAAACTGACTTAAACACAAAAAAACTTCTAAAAGCAATCAGATCTTTCTATAAAAAATGGTTCTAAAAGTAAATTAGTTCTAAACTGGTAGCTTTTAAAATTTATTATTTTTGATTAAATTCCTTTTATCAAATTATAATTTATTATTTTACTATTACCAATATTATTAAAACAGGAGATATTAAAGAATAAACTTTCAACAATTTCATTGTCCTTTAATAGTGTTTTCAAATGTTCATTACAACTATTTTAGTCAACTGATATATGTTAATTATGCACAAAAAATAAATCAACACTAAAACAAAACTAAATCACAGAATATCTCTTTTTAAACAACTATTAAATATATAAAAAAATCAAAGGTGTATTTAAAAATATATTATAATATAAATATTATATAGTTGTATCATATCCTTTAAAATAAAACTATCACCACATCTCCAATTATAATTTTCAAAAATATATCTTCTATTTAAAGTCGAAAATAAATAACGAAATTAATTAAAAATATTACCTGCTCTCAATGCATAATAAAAATATATAATATATTTATATAAATTTTTTTTTAACATTTATTAAATTCTTAAGATTTTATAAATACACATTATTCAAAACGAAAAATTTAAAAAGACGAAGAAACTTCCCATCAGAATCTAGTAATAGATTGAAACACATGCTGCGATCCAGAAGAATTACTAAACCAATGCCACATGTAGTTATATAATCGACCAGTAATATTATCGAGTTGGGAAGGACAGATTCCCCTAGAAATTACATCAACTTAAATGTATTTTATTGTTAATTATTAATTAACTATTCAACACTAGATTAGAACACATGCTAGGATCGTTGATATGAGCTAACATATGACCACGTTTGGTTTTATAATCCACCGGTAGGAAGGGATAGAGTTCCATAAAATTACTTATAAATTGGTCTGATAAAATTAAACATGCAAAATATTTAGATTAATATAAGACAAACTAAAAATGAATTAACATATTTTAATTATAAAAAAATAAAAATTTAATACTTCTAATAACTATAAGATGCATTAAAAATTGATATATTATTTAGATTGTAAAACATTGAAAAGAAATTTAAATCGATGAAAAATAATACATACAAATCATTATATACTTATATAAAAATTAAAAAATTAATTATGAGAGTTTAAAAAAATATTATAGGTTATAAAAAAACAGATTAAATTTATGCTTTATAACTTTGACAACAACTATAATGTTAAATTCGGGCTTATCACGGGCTTCCAACTCAAAATCAATTGGCAATGAGTGGATTGGCCCTTAACATTTATATATTAGTTCATTATATCTCCAATTACCGATGCGGGACTTTATCGCATTAACATCCCACTTCACGCTCAAGTCCGTCTAGCATAAAGCATGGACAATTATGGGAACAACATCTAACGGGTGACCCAACATCGGGTGGCTCTGATATCTATACATATATAAAAATATCTGTAAAAATCGAAAATATCCAAAGATATATGAATTATCCGAAAATAAACTATTACATTCGGATTTATAATTGTAATTTTGGAGGTTTGAGTTATTATAAGTGTTAATATGATTAATATTTTCTAGGTATCTACTTATATATATAGGATATTTTCGAATACTCGAAATTTTTGGGTTTGGTTCGGGTACGGATCCGTTTCTTCAGATAAATTCGGGTCGGGTTCGGGTCGGTTCTATCGGGTTTGGGTCTTTCGCGTAGAGGAGTTTAGGACCCGTTCGGGTATTGTAGAATTTCGGTTCGGTTTCAGATCGGTTCCTTTCGGGTCTGGGTCTGAAAATTTAGAACATTCAAAGTAAAAAATTAGGAAGGAAAGAAGAAAACCTTTAACTTTTTTAGTGTATTTTAGTTTCGCGTCTTCGGGTACCCATCAATTCTCGGGTTCGGGTCGGTTCTATTCGGGTTCAGGTCTTTTGGATAGAGGAGTTTAGGACCCGTACGAATATTTTACCGGTCCAGGTTCGATTCGGTTCCTCTTTTTTGGGTCGGTATCAGGTCGGATCTTCGGGTCCGGGTAAAATGTCCAGACCTGTTGTTCATGGTTGTCAGAAATGAGTGATAGCTCTCTTGTCCTCCAGATTCTAGGGTTATATTTATATATACACAAATAGTTAACACTACCCACTTGTGCATGTTCATGGCCATAAATTGGAGATGCATGTATCAATAACGAATTCCCATTACAAAATTACTCAAATTGGTGTATTATAATTATTAACAAGATTAGGATCTTCCTAGTAATAGCGGATGCAACAAAAAAATATTTAAAATTTAAACTAATCGATAACCTGTATAATTATTATTTGTATATTTAAATTTAAAATTACAGTTCAGTTTTGGTATCCTAAAGTTATGTTCTATAAACAGTAATTAAAAAATCAAGTAATTAAAAAGTTACCTATTGACATAAATTACCCAATTATTTCGAGAAATAATCCCTTTAAATGAATAACAAGGTTATAAAAATAAAAAAAAATAATATTAAATGACTTAAAGATAATTGTAATTAATGAATAAAAATAAATATTTTAATGAATTATATGAAGATAATTCGGTGTTTTTTTAAATAATGGTACGTAGACTTATATTTATCGTCATTTGTGTTAGAAATTTATTGTATGTATCATACAAGTAACACACTACTCTATCATCATTAAATATAAATATATAAGCATAGAAGTCTAACATTACTATTATATATATAAACATACAAGTCTACCTGACTACCTTCAGTTTAATAAATGATATAAATTTACCACTATAAATCTACCACCATAGTAAATTTACCACTATAATCAATAAATCTATCCCCTCTAGCTTGTTTGAGTAAATTGTAGCTCACTGGAGCAAACTCAATATCTTATTAACTTTATAGTTTGAAAGCATTTACCGCACAAATCATAATTTTTTATATTAAACCTTAACTCTCATTTATTCACAATCACGTAAATCTTAATCTTCAATCCTAATACCAGAAATCTAAATCCTAATTAATGATTTGTGAGCTCAAACTCATTAGTGTAATATATAATTTAAATGATTATTCTAATTCAATGTTGTTATAGTTTAAGAATATAATTGTCATCAAACAATTTAATAAATGTTATTCTTGTCACGTTCACTCTTGTGTAGTGAATGAAAAAAATGGTTATGAGTTTCATAATTCATTATAATATTTACTAACCTAATATATATATATATATAAAATGGCTATGAGTTATATATATATATATTTTATTGAAAAATCATATATAAAGCAAAATATTTATTTATGAAACTCATAGCTATTAGTTGATGTGCAATAATACAAATAGTTGTTTAAATCTTATGGAGATAGTGTTCTAGGAATTTATGTTAAAAAAATTATCTTAAGATTTAAACAATTGTTTCGTCTGTTAAACAATTTTTTCGTCTGTTGAAAGAAAATATTATATACATCAAACCAATTTTTTTTTAATGATTATTAAGTTTTTTTATTAATAAATATTTATAGAAATTTTTCTTATCTTCTATTTTTTTAAAAAAATATCCATATACTTGCTGATCTATTGAACTTTTGATTAGTTCAATTCTAATATGTGTGAGGAGTTCTCTTGTTGGAAATAACTGAAAAAGTACTTATGTAGTGTAATATACATATATATATGTCTTCTTGGTTAGTTATTTATCTTTTTAAAAAAATACTAATATTAATGTTTATAAGAAATCCAAAATTACAAAGGCAGAAAGTAAAAAAATATAAGTTATTACTAAAATTTGAACCCAACTTGGTTTCAATGGGCACAAATCTATATTCAATAGAAAGAAGATGAAAAATATAAACAATGTAGCAGATATAAGGTTTATTTCATTGTGCTTATTTTTTTCTAAAATTATTTGTAATGAATTTTATTGGACTAAGATATTCTGGTTTTTAGTAAGCTTACAGTTATATGGTTGAGTTAAATTTAATAGGGGTCAATAATGTTATTCGGTTGGGGTCAACTCAAAATATTAAACAAAATATTAACTAATTTCCAAAAGTCATGGGGTCACATGACCCCGCCTAACATCTGCTTCTGCGACTGGGTGAAGTGCATAACTGCATGTAACATCATCTAAATGTAATACTATTGATTCAAGTCGGTGTCAAGTTACATTATTATGTTAAATAAATTATATATCATGTACCTCGTACCACTTTAGTCAAACAAAAAAAATCGTATGATAAAATTGTCTTTGTTCTGTAATATTGCCTTTTTATTTACTTTAGAACCACTAGTATAATAGTTTATCGATTATACTCTCTTGGACCTCAATGACAATTGTTAAAATAAGTAAGCGACATGGGAAAGATGCTTATGGTCGATTATCTCGCCTTGTTGAATTGGTAAGAATAATTTAGAACAATATTTCTAAAATAGTTTAAATCGGTGTCAGGTTACATTATTATGTCAAATAAATTATATATCATGTACCTCGTATACCAATTTAGTCAAACAAAAAAATATGTTTGATAAAATTGCCCCTTAATTGTCTTTGCTCTGTAACATTGCCTTCTTTTATTTACTCTATAACCACTTGTATAAAATAGTAGTTTATCGATTTCATTCGGTGTGAACTGTGAAATGACAATAATGTTTCTTGTACAAAGCGAGTCAATGATAATTATATTCGTTACAGCATAGAAAAAAGTATCTAATCTTTTTAAAATAAAATAAAATTTTAAACAAAATGATTATTGTAAAAATGAAGTGATACAAGTGTAATCTTTTTACATTGCTATAAATATTTTTAATTTTTTTACATAATAACATATGTTAAAAATTATATATTTTATGTTTGTTTTTATCATTTTCATAATTGAATTTACACTTTTTATATAAATAATATTTCAGATTAATGTGGTCAAAATAGGGTAGTTAATTCATTTGCCCCTCTTGCATTAGTTAAGTTCTTAAGTCATTTTTAATGTTCTTATAATTTAAATTGGCTATATTGATTCTCGCAACGAAAGTTGGTTAATTAGTTAGAAGTAATTTTAGATGAGCAAAATACATATCTATAAAGAAATTTAATTTAGGGATTTTGTGAACTTATCGAACCTGAGATTATTGCATGTTTATGCTTTCGAACTTGCAAAAAAATTTGGTTTTCTAGGCTTTAGACATAGATAGTTTTTGCAGCAACATCTGGTTCACTTTATCATTTTGTTTGGAGTTTTAGAACATAGCAGAATCATGACATACTGATTAACTTGCATTCTTGATTTTCTGAGAATTCTCTGGACCTGACGTTTTTCCCATCTGATTTACAACCGATTTTACTGCATTATTTTCATTACATTTATTATCGGTTAGCTTAATTCAAGAATTAATAATCTATTGTGTAATCTTGAGTCTCTATGAAATTTGACCTCTAAATACTACAATCGATCTCTTAATTTGGGAGAATAGTTCGAGGAGTAAATTTGAGCTTATCAGTACTTCAGCACCTCACTCTATATATTAGATAAAGTCAGCGAACTAGTGTTGGTTGTTCAGGAACTCAACTTAATGCGAACCGAAGAGATGGATTAAGGAATCGACGGTCCGATTGGTTCTTTCAAATTGACGTGAAAAAAACATGCATCTTTGATTTGAGGGATTCATCGATTGCTACTCTTGGTATATATCTTGGATCGAACTGGTCAGGTAAGAAAAAAATATTCTTAATTCAATCTCGAAGACGTCGCTCTTACAGAAACAAAAGTGTCGCATTTTGAGTGGAGTAATCAAACAAAGACAATCCAAATCTTAGAAAAGAATGCGTTGGACACTCGATCTTATTGTTATTATTATTATTTAGGACAAATAAGCTATATCCTAATTATATAAAGTGGAGTCTGTCTTAGAGAAGCCAATGATCTCGACTTCAAGCTTGATTGCATCATTCACCACTAAATTAAGATCTGCAAGTGGTACAAACTTTTCGAAACCCCATCCCTTATTTTCTCCTGCATTAGGCCATCCCTCCACTGTCCATATATCAGAAGAGATGAATCATCAACTAAACAGAGAACTTAAAAAATAAGAGAATATAGTGTGAAACACTGACCTAGCTTCTCCACATGGTTGGAGTTGATTTGGTCAAGAACTCGTAGCTTGGCTCGGACGTAAGCCTTTTCATTGTCCTCGCTCAACAAGTAGAGTGACAATGAATTGCCTTTTCCATAACCATCTCCATTTGGATACACCTTCAATACCCTATTTCATAAAACATTATGTATCAACACATGATAGTTTATATATATATATGAGAGAGAGAGAGAAGACTGACCAGTTTCTTCCTCCAGAAGAAAAGCGGTCGGATGTGTAAGAATCACGAGAGAGGGTTGAGAATTGGGTGAAAATGGGGTCACTTATGTGAATGTGTTCATCAAAGGAGAACACTTCCCATTTCTTGAAGGGTTGAGCAACGAAGACGTCAACGCCAAAGACACACTGATCTCCATCATATACGTAACCGTTTGCTGGATCCGAGAAAGCCGCCGTAGATTGGATTGATGGTATTCCCCATTCCGGTTCGGACAAATTAAACCTTCTCGCCTCAGGTTCTACAGCAATAATTTGAAAAATATCTCATTGAAGACCTAAAATATTTACTTATCATCCATTACCATAACTCAAACTCCAAACTGATCGTCCATTACCATAACTCGAACTCCAAACTGATCGATTGAACTAAACTATCACCTTTCTAACTGGTTTTATGAGCTAAGGTATATAGATCATGATGATGTTTAGTTACGTTTAACGTACCATGGTGTGAATAGTACTTGTCTAGGAGTCTGTTGTAGACGAAGAACTTGATCTCTGCATACACATCTTGTGGATCTGTGACGAGACTTGAATTATCGATTCTTACGTAAAGCGAAATTAATCCACTAACGCCGAGTCTTTTGTCGCCGTTGGGGTAGATTTGGAACGTCCTAATTTCAATAATCAAGAAAGAAAAGAAAAGAAAAAAACATAGCAAGTCAAATGTTGTGATTAGACAAAACAAAACCTACAAAAATCAGATCCTTGATATATATATATACCAATTGTATCCACCGACGGAGAAAGGACGAGACTCGTATTTGCCATCTTTCACCAGGTCCAACAGAGTCCGAAAAGACTTGAACTTGACGCAGTATGTAGTTGGAGGACGCTCTCTCCATTCTGTGAGTGCAACCATCTTAATTTTTTCTTTATCTATTTGGAGAGTTTTAAGTTTTGCGTTGAGAATACCTATCTGAGCCTAGTGATATAGACACAGATAGTTAACACTACCCACTAGTGCATCGTGCATGTTCATGGCGAGAAAGTGGAGGAGATGTACCACAAACGAATTTTTATAAAAAAAAATGAGAAATAACCTGAATAGTACACTTTGATTTTTTTTTTGTCATAAAATAGCATACCAGGATGAAAATGATAAAAATAGGTTAATTTATAAATGATCTAAAATATGTTAAATAACAATGGTTTATTTTCTAATAGTATATATTTTTGCCTCGTATATGTATATTATGAGTTGGTGCCCTTCTGATCTAGTTTGAAATATTGGTTTTCAGGTGGATAATTATTGACTGTTTGTTAATATTTTCATTTTATCAAGTTCACAATATTTCGATCTAATTTTTCAATTTTTTTTTAAGTCAACAACTTACATTTTATAAATTAGAAATTTACTACATTTTATGCATGTTTTTAATGTTTTATTAGTAGAAATATATTCAAAAATATATTTATTTATGTTGTTTGTGTGTATTTTATTAAATTTTGATTTTGTGGTTTATAAAAATAATTTATGTATAATATATATAATCACATTTATCATTTGATTTAATAATTTGTTATATATGATTTTCCTTTCATTTTCATTTTTAATAAATTAAAAAAATGAGATCCACTATTTCTTCAAAATAGATCATCTAGGTGGACTATCTAAATGATCCACGTGCATCATCTAGGTGGACCATCTAGATGTATCATCTAGATGAGTCAGCTCAGTGAGCAGCCGAACATGGACTAATCAACAATAAAAACGCTTTGATAATTACCAATCCAAAACTTCCTTGTTCTTCTGCCATGAACCTGGATATGAACTTGAGCTTGAGATTGATCTTGAAGCTCACATCAGCCAAGCAAGAGTTTGTTGGTTAGTCGACCACAGTCTCACCTAGATGATTCATCTGGACGATGCATGTGGGTGCTGTTCGTTTCTTATTTGAGATGTACATCTCGATGGATCATCTGGCTACTACTGTGTTTGTTTAATATGTTTTTTTTTTAATTTGCATTTACATCTAGATGCATTTTACTAAAACATGACTAAAATAAACATGCTTTTAATCTAACCATATATATATTTTTAATTTAAACATGTTTTAGTTTTAAGAAAACATGATTTTGTGGTTCTGACATAACATAATTTTGCAGATTATTGCGGTATTGGAGGAAAAATGTAAATTTGCGGTTTTGATCGAAAATATAATTTTTTTTTGATTTTGACGAGAAAAAACTGCAAAATTATAGATTTTCATGAAAACATAGTTTTTTTTTCGAGAAACCATAATTTTGCGCTTCTGGTGGAAAAGGTGAAATTTTCAATTTTAGTAGAAAAATGTAATTTTTGAATTTTTGCAGAAAAAACGCATTTTTTTTTGTCTTTGGCAGGAAAATGTAATTTCGCAGTTAGGAAACATCTGGGCTGAGTCTTGATGCCTTTAGCATTTTCGTTTGACGCCTTTAGCATTTCTTGTTCTATGCAACTTCCCATTTACTACTGAAGTTTCACAATCAACGTCCCTCATTTCACAGATGTTTCAGACATAAAATACTTTAAAAATATTCTGTTATGGACAGTACAAAAACAACGTTACCAGACATACTGTATGTCTGCAAGACTGCAACTTCAACAGGGCATATCAAACTCAACCATCAACTACGGATCTGCAGACTCAAAGCTGACTACTAAAGGGTCAATTCGAGCAACAGGAGTGCATTTAAGTGGATGAGCCATGCTCAGGGTCATATCTCCAGTCTCTTCCATGTTAACCTTATCTCCATTAATACTCCAGTCAAAACACTGTACCATTGTTCCAATGGCTACTCCAACGAAGATATAACCTAAGTTTGATCCGGGACATCCCCTTCTTCCGCTCCCGAAAGGAATGTAGTTCAAAGCTAACTGCTCTCTCATCTCTTCTTTCCCTTTTGAAGGAGAAACCATGAACCTCTCGGGTTGAAACTTGTCAGGGTCTTCCCACGAATTTGGATCTCTCATCACCGCATAAGAATTAATGATCATCGTAGTGTTCTGTGCTATATAAAACCCTCCAATCTTGCATCCTTCTGTTGTATTCCTCACCAAGATTGGTGTGTGCGGGTGTAGTCTTAGCCCTTCTTTCATCACAGCCTGCAGATACGGCAGGTTTGGGAGATCTGTTTCTTGGATTGACCTTTTTTTCCCGACAACAGATTCTATCTCTTCTCTCAAACTTTTAAGAATCTCAGGGTGGTTAATCAGTT
>OVBB01002953.1:0-10468 GCA_900406415.1 Isatis lusitanica
GGTATTGAGCAATGGTCACGGTGGCCATGGGAGCGGCTAAGCGGCTCACTTGCTTCAGCTCGACGGTGAACTGAACTCCTTGCCATGTTGTTTTACTGGGGACTAACTCCTCGTCTCTCAGAATAAATGGCTCTTCCATTGTCGTCTTCCAAGTGTTGGAGGCTAAACCTTTGATTTCAAGATAAAATGGAATCTTTATAGAAAAAAAAAACCAATGTCAATGTCAATAACGAATTTTCTTTCTGTAAATCGTGGGAGTATATTACTGAGTTGACATGACTTTTAGATCGAGTAAAAAGCAGTTAGAATTTCCACGAGGTTTCGGTTCGGGTGTGAACTATTATATCATCATATAAGAGTTTTTTTTTTTTAATCATCATATAAGATTATAGAAACTAGTAGAGCTGCTAACCCCGCGCATGCGCGGGGTGTATTCCTTTGGTTATATATTTATTTCATCTATATTATATATAGTTCTAATAAAATTACGCAATCCAGAATATTTTAATATTTATTTGTCTGTTTATGTGTATTTTAAGAATACATTATTTGTTACACCCAAACCGGCGAATTAATCCTTGATATTCGTTTTACCTTCTTTTGCGTTTTCGCACCCATTGGTTACGCGCCATTTTTTCGTGTTGATACCTTATTATCTTATTTGTAACATGTAGGTGATAGTTCCTTATCCAGTATTCGAACACCTCTCAGAACCTAGATGATGTATAACCATAATGACTTCTCTTTTCTTCCTCTTTGCACGGGATATATGTTTGTCTTATTTTTGTTTTTGTTTTTGTTGAATATATAATCTAATTTATATATTTAGGTAATAATTATTGTTATTTTATGTGCTTATTTGTATCAATATATTAATATTAATTTTTCTTTGTTTTTGTTTATCTAATGATATTTTTTCATTTTTTTTAACTATTCCACGTTTTTATGTCAATATAAGATTAATTACCAAAGATTGCAAGATATAGTTTCTCACTTCTTCATGGCTAGAACTATATATCATAAAACTTTCTGTTGCATATTTTACTCATAAAAACTATATTTTACATTCAAATATTGAAACTGTTTATGTGACCATAGACGATCTCATGAATTGTCTCTTTTTATATAAAAAAACTCATGAATTATCTCTTGATGGAATGTACTTCTCCATTGAAAACCTCTGGATATTATAATTTTTCTTGTATGAGATTAAAATCAATTCTATCTTTTTATTCGGATTAAAGATCTTTATTAAACACTACACACTTATTGTATTTTATATATTAAAAAGTTGGTAAATCTAAATTAAAGTAAACCATGATTTGTAATCGAATAGTTTTTTATTAGTGTTATCGGAATGTATTATTGCTCGAATTCTTTATTCACTTATCTCTCTTTTTTTTTTTTGGACAACTATTTATTCACTTCTCATCAACTTGTTTAACTAATGTATTTTTTGTTAGTGTTAACCCAGGTTTGGGAACTCGTTAGGCGTTAGTCGGGCGGTGGGTCTGGGCCTAGCGAGTTACCGAAAAATCAGAGATTACTCGGGGATTAATCGAGGAAAAATTTGAAAACATTTTACTATATCACTCCCTTTGTTTCTCAATATAAGATTTTTTGGCTAAAAACACACATATTAATAAAAATAACTTTTGTGCAAAAAGCAGTATTTAATATATAAATAAACATAACTTAACCAATCATAAAAACTGTTTTAAAATATAATTGGTTAAACACTCTCCAATAAAGGTAAAAGTTGCATTGAAATGTCAAAAAGTCTTATATATTGAAACAAAGAAAAACCTTCAAAAGATCTTACATTGAGAAATAGAGGGAGTATTGTTTATATATTTGTTTCGGTAAACATTGTCAATCAAACAACATGGTCCAATGGTTATAGGTGTATGCTTAATACTCTCTTTATCCGAGTTCGAGTCCACCAGACACCATTTTCTCATTTCATTTTTTTCTTAAACTCAAAATTAAAACGCCACGTGGCATAATGTGGTGCAAAATGAGGAAAGAACTTGGCTAATTATATATAAGATGTTTTAACACTGACTAAGTAGAAAAATTACGAGAAATACCCTCAAATACCACATTTTCATGTTTTTGTGACAAAAATACTACACCGAAATAAAAATGACAAAATAACATTTATTTAATGGTTTAAAGATAATTAAATTAATAAATTTGGGTTCAAAAGTCATTAATTAAGGTTTAGATTTCGGGTTTTAGGGTTTATGTTTAAGGGATTGGGAAGAAATATATGAAAATAAATGTATAATAGTCTTTTTCTCTTTAAAAATGTTATTTTTGTCATATTCACATTGGTGTGGTATNCTTTTTAGAATTATCCAAAAATTACAACTCAACAAATTTTGACAATTTAAATCGTAACATATATCATAAATTAACTTAAAATATTTATAAGTTTTTTTGCTAATAATTTAACTTATAAAGAAGAGCAAAAATCATTGGTTTTCTAAAAAAGAAATTACAAAGTAGAAAAATAAATAGAATAAATAAAAAATAAAAAGCTACGATAAATTTTTATTTTATTAATGATTTAACTTATAAAGAAAATAAAAAACAAAATATTTTTTAAGAAAGAAACTATAAACACAAAGATCAGCAGAGTAAGAAAAAACTATAAAATGTATATAAATTTAAAATCATAACATATAAAAAGAATAATAAATGTTCAGAAAATGAATATTATAAATATAATAGAAGCTATAAATAAAAATAATGAATAAAATAAAGAAAAATATAAAATATAAAAATCTCGATAAAACATAAACTATAAAATGAAAAAAAAAGAGTATGATAATGGATCGTTCAGTCCCCCCACCCCGCTCCAATCTTTTCTTTTGTCTTGTGGAATTTTTTTTATATTTTTCAGTTATAGAGGATTGAACGATCTCTAATCACCTTGTCCTTCAAGATCAGTTGATATTTTTATTCAAAAAAAACACTGAACTTTGCAAAATAGTGGGATCGATCGATTCTAAATGGATTAACCGATATTTTTGTTCTGTGGAGTTTCTTTCGATCCTCCTATGTAGCCAAAGCTACTAGCTTCTTATTCATCGCACCCGTACTAGACGGATGACAACCATCAGAAAGTCATCAAAATCTGTTGGCTCCGTCGATGTGAATAAATCCTTAAAATAATCCACACAACCTTTTCAATATCCGAGTATGGCATTACCCACTCGCCTATTTCATTATTAAGTCCTACAATCCTATTTCTCACTCTACTATTAAACTTGTTTAATAAAAACACGATAGAATTTTGTATTCTAATACTTTAATCTATGCCACATATTCCGATTTTTTTTGTTGCCAATACAATTCTTTTTATTTATACATTTTCTGTAGTTTGCGTGAAATATCAAAAACTTCTTGCATTGTCTAACTATCATCATTTTGAACCTTCTCTAACATTTGTCGAAATTTATTAATCTCTTCCTTGCTATACGGTAAATTATTTTTCCTTCACTGAGATATTTCGTAACGAGAAATGGTATCTAAAAAGTTCTAAGAATGATATTTCATTCTCTCTCCAACTTTATGTTATTTCATTAATATTTTTTGTCAGAACCTCCCTTCCATCTCACCATGGAGATGGTCTTAAACTATTGTAAGAAAATCCATGAAAATATACGATAATACACTTGGAGATCACGTTTCTTGCCAACGAGGTAACGACTGAGTCGCTAAACAACTAGACAGTCACAAACGTGCTGCCGAAGTAAATTAAAGAGTAGCAAATATCGTTTTGACTTGTTTGAAAGAATGGATACTATATAATATACGCATATATGGAATAAGATGCTATATAATATACGCATTGAAAAAGACATAAACGTCAGTGATTTGATATCTTCAGCGAGCACCGTTCATTTATATATAATGATTTACATCAAAGGCATATGTAAAGACTTCCATGAAATTTCAGTCAATCTTATATGAATTCCCTTCAATAAATTTAAGCGACTTAACTTAATAATGTCCATTCATTTTTCAAACACAAATTAAACAGATTTGGACCGTTAATATTCAACATGCCAGCTCTCAGGAAATCTTAAGTATTTGAGTCATCTACAGATAGTTTTAAATATACACCTACGTACCAGCATTAAAACTTCAACCACAGCCCACAAAATATTTTGTTTTTTCTCTCTCTAAAACTTGATTGTATAATTGAAATAGCAGTGAGTGAAGATACAATAAAATAATTTGACTATATGTCACAAAATAATTTCCTTAAAGAACGCTATATAGCTAAGCCACATTTGATGTGCAACAATTTTAAGAATGTAGCGTAAATAAGGATTATCAGTATTGTATGCAAATTAAATGTTGACGAAGTATGGAAAATAAAACTTTTACATCTTACTATTATTATTTGAGGAGCAGTTTTAGAAAAATACTTGGAAAAAACCTATTATTTACAAATATTGCCACTGAATTACTGAATTAAATCTGTTTGGTAACAGGTTTAGTAGAGGTTAAAACTGACAAAATTAACTGAGTTGACTCAGTGATCCGAGTTACCCGACCCAAACCCATTAAAAAGCACGCGGATCCTGTGACTTAATTTGAACCGGCTTAATAGACTCGGTTAAATCTTGGAGATTACCACACAGCTTTAACCATTGGATACGTAGCTGGATGTCCGATATCTTCGCATATCCTGTGGAAGTTGCGACTTTAATGGTAACAGTCAGTTTAAAGAAATAAAATAACTTCATTAATTATCGGTTATTTCAAATTGAGTATGAAATCTATGCAAAGGGCAATAGAATAACCAAATAAAAATTGAATTAAATGGAATCGTTAGATAGACATTCAAATTTAGTCTAAAATCTACGAAAACAGGCAATAGAATATCCAATTAAGATCTTAACAATTGAAATAACAGAAATTATCATATTCTGAGTATATTGTATTGAATATCTAATTGAAAACACTCTACTACTTTTGACCTAGATTTTTTGGTCCTTATAAATAGATCTTCTATTGTTCATTCGTATGTTACCATTTCAATAATAAGCAAACTCTTTCTCTGCATATTAAAATGTTTGGCCAGATGGATATGATTACTCTTTTTTTTTTGGGTGTGCAACGGATATGATTACTCTTTCTTCCGTAAAACCTTTCAAAACAGGGTGGCGTATCCAAGTCAAACTACTTCATACATGGAAGCAGTTTCAAATGAAGAGCGGTGAAACCCTTGAAGCTATTTTCGATATTGCTTAAAGATTAATATTATTTTAGTAATACTTTCTTTTATTTATAATTGTTTCACGTGCTTAACACAACATGTAGAGTTTTGATGAAGAAACTTATTAATTTTTTTCTTAAGGTTAGTTATCTGTATTTTAAATTTTTTATCTTTAAACAGATAGAGAGCAGAGAGTGAGACAAAATAAGGCTCCTTATAATAGAAGCACAGAGATAAGAGGAGATTGGGGAAGAAGAAGAAGAGCACAAGCCAAAGAAGACATGTTGCAAAGAATTCATTATCTTTCAAATGAATTCGTCTTTAATTTTGTAAAGACATCTTTACTTTGTTATCATTATTTCATTTGTACTAATTCATGGCTTAAGACTATTCATCTCAAAGTGAATTTCCACCTATAACCAGATAATAGAATCAATCATATAAGAAAACAGTTTAAAATAAAACAGATTCTCTTAATCAAATTACTCTTATAAAGATAATTACAGTTTCAGAAAATTACTTACAGGCGTTCTTTGCAATTGAAAGGAAGTGAGAATACTGAGGTTGATCTCTTTAAGTGTGGATGGCATATCTTTTGATAAGCAAATCAACAAGAGTAAATCATTAAGTCTCTTACGAAAGAAACAAACATAAACTAGAAGAAATTCAAGTGGCAAGATCGTAAAGAACGTACCATTGCATGACAATAAAAACTCGATAAGCTGCTGAAAGAAAAACAAAGTTTATTTAATTAAAAAAACAAAACAAATCTACTAGGATCTTGGTCTCAATATGATGCTACACACATGAGCATGCAACTTTGAAGTCAATCGAGTAATCTTGCATGAAAATGATTAATAAAACATGACATGAACATGGCAAGAACAAGACGAAAACTTTTTGGAAGAAAATATAAACAAAGGAACTCAAACATCAATCGAATCAACCTCAGTATTTTACATGGCAAGAACAAGACGGAAACAAAAACATGAACATATTACCACGTGACCTCAAATGACCAACAATGATACTAAACATGAAACATTTAGCTCAAATTAGTTTGATCCTAATTTACCTCATCACCATTACGGAATTCATAATCTGGCTCTCCGCAAGAAAAACCTAATTACCAACAAAAAAAGTAATTGGATTCCACAATCAAATTACTAATTTCGATGAAACCTAATGTCGGATCAATCTAAAAAATCAAATTTCACAATTGATTTAAAAGGCCAATTGTAGGATTTGAAAACAGCTAAGTATGACGCAAACCCATCGAAATTTAGTTTGGTTTGACTATCGATCTGATGAGAAAAATACAGGTGGTTTGGTTTGGTATAACCTGCTGGTCGTTGCAGGCAAAGCATTTGCGAACGATCTCGCCTGCGATAGCACGACGTTCCTCGAGTGTGAGTCCTTCGTAGTAGACTTGATATTCCTATTGAGTTCCTCCCAAATTGTTCTCCAACGAAACTACAGAAACCTTTGATTTGTCAGTTTTCGTCTGTATTTGTTGAAGAGTGAGAAATTAGTCAGGCGAATAGATGATTGCATGGTAAGAGATGAGTTGAAGGTGAAGCGGTGGGATCTGAGATTAGATCTAGAAACTTTTCCTTTTCATATTTTTTTTCCTTTTTTTTTTCTTTCTTCTTGCTTTAGACACGTTTTATCGGCACAAAAGAAAAGAGAAAAAAGACAAGATTTATCTTTGCCTCACACATGCTTTCCTTTTGTTTTAACTTGATATTTTTTTGACAACAAAAAAACTTGAAATTTTACCTTTTTACATTAAACATTATATTATCTATTTTTAAAAAGGATTACAAATTACAAAATTATAGTATATCATTATTCTTTTCAATAAGATATAAAAATAATTAAATTTTTTATATAAGCCTTATATTTTTATATAAAAATTTCTCAAATACACAAAACTTTTGCTACAAACAATTGTTAAAAACAATTTCATAGTATCTATACTCTAAACTCCACAATAAAATTCTAATATTGTATAATTATTTTTTTATTGAGAAGTTTTTATATTTGGTAATATAACAATAAACTTTTTAAGAGAAGTTTTGAGAAAAAAAAAACTAAAAGTACACGTATTCTCTCATTTTTTTCTAATTTGCCAAATAAATTTTGACTTTCTACAATAAAATTATATTACCTACTCGAAAAAAAAAAATTACATAATTATATTATATCTTTTTTTGGTGAAACGGGTATAAAATTAGAACAAATTGTTTCATATACCTTCTATTTTTATAAAAACGAATTTTCCAAAACACTAACTTTTGCAAAAAAGTAATATCATTAAAAGATGATTTCAGACTAAATATAGTTTAAACTCCACAATATGTTTTTATATAATATAAATTTTAATTATATTTCATAAACATTTTAATTAGCTATTAAACTAAAAAAACATACAATCAACAAATAATACAATATTTATACGTCACAAAGTTCTAACCCAACTAAAATGACATAACAAGTAAACTGGAAATTAAAAAAGTACACAGTTTAACATTAAGTAATAATCTTCTTAAACATAAAATCTCCGACCATGCTTCGTGAGAAAGATCAATGCTTCGCAAAAACATGATTTTAACTATTTTCATATTTAGTTGTTAAAAAAAAACTATTTTCATATTTAAAAATAGTATTCAACTAGACATAATTTTATTATAATTTATATAAAAATTCTAAAACTATTAAACTGAAAAACATATAATCAACAAATAAAAAAATATTTATAACTTTTAATCTACTAAACCAACATAAAATATAATTCACATATAATATAATTCTTCAAACATCAATCAACACAACATATAATCTCACATAATACAATTATGTGAACACCACAAAAATTTAATTCATATAACTAACAACTACATATAGTATATTAGCCATACAAAAAACTTTCATACTATAATACTATGATAACAATTTACATAATAATCAACTATATAACAAATTATTTTTTATTTATTGTTATATCGAATATAACAAAAAACATTACTCCGCACGTACGTGCGGGTAGAATCCTAGTATATGTAAAGCGGATACTAGTTTACTAGTATAAAACTTAAAATGTGAGATTGTTTTTCGTTTTTTGGCCTCGATTTAAAAAATGGTAATATTCATCCGATGATGTTCTCTAGTGAAACAGCTTTCTACAATAATAGGAACATTTGCATATTTTATTTACAATTTGAAGTCAATTGCAAAATTAAACTTCATTTTTTTCTCTACATCTTAAATTTATTTTTTGCAGATCTGTAAATTCACGAAATTGCTATTATTTTTTATTTTATTTTATTTATGTCGAAAATATCAAAAACAAACAGATCTCATCTTCATCATTTTTTCAGGAAAATGCAATTGACAACAATTCTTCCAATTAAACATTTATTTAAACCCCTTTCTTGGGTTAAGGTATATACTTTAACCCAAAATAATTCATGACTTTTTCAAAATTAAAACCTTTTTATCTTTCCAAATTAGATGACTCTTGCATACATAAAGCCTGTATTTTTTTGGTGGTGATGAACTTCAAAGTTTTTGTCACTTGATCATAACCAATATTCATAATAGTTTGGAACCAACGAGGACTTTAGTTCATTTATTGATGATGGAACTGTTACATTTATATTAAGGAAACAAAATTGATTAATTAAGAAACATTCTTTGTCTATTCCAATCCATTGTCAGTTGAGACTATTCTCTTCCTCGCTTTCTCAGCCTGCAAATCATAGATTCCAACTACTTCAGAACATATAAAACAAAATAGAATGTAAAAATGTACAAAGCCGAAATGGCTAATCTTCTATTCCAAGGACTAACCTGTTCCTTCCAGTTCATGGAAGCTGTGACTATAGCAAGTATAGTGGCTTGCACAGCGGATCCAACCACAACACCACACCACAATCCTTTTCCGTTAAACCCACGACTGAAAGCTAAGTAAAGTCCAACCGGAGCTCCAACGAGGTAATAAGACACCACATTGTTCCAAGCTCCAATGTGTTGCCACCCACTTCCCTTAGCAACCCCATTAAGAACTGCAGTGAATCCATCAAGGATGAAGGAAAGACAGAGCAAAGGAGATAAGTCTGCGACATAGTCCACGACTTCTTTGCTGTTGCTGAATGTGTAGCCTACAATATTCTGGCAAGTTAAGAGTAGTGTGCTGAAGAAAAGTGACTCTACAAGCCAGAGACATAGCCCGGCCAATATTGAAACCCTAGCAATTTGAGGATTCGCAGCTCCCAAGTTGTTTGACACACGTGTGCTACAAGAAAACAATCATAAATGTTGAGGAAAAGAATTGTTAAATTATTTATGGTTGATGAAGTGAATCATACCTCACAGCAGCGGAGATTCCAGCTGGAATCACATAATGCAAAATTGCCGTTGTAAGACTGAAAAAAAAAAATCGGATTAATAGTTTAATACTTTCTAGTTTCTAGTAAAGAGAAAAACAAAAGATAAGAAAAAAAAAAAGTCTTTCTATATGATGCTTACCATATTGAAAGAACAGATGTCTCAAGTTTTGGATTAGGGAGAAGACCAGAGCAAATTATGAGTAGCTCATATAGCCACCATTCTAGGCTATCGAGACAAAACATATAATTAAAAAATCTATTAGCTTCATAGTGTATATTCTAAAAAGAAATAAAATGGTGCCTGATATTTATATGTTACTTTGACTTACCACAACATTGCTGCTGATGGTATTCCGTATTGGAAGAATTGTTTCACACAAGACACAAAGTCATCGGATACAAAACCTCGAGTCTTCTCACAAGAGGTGGAGAATCTCACATAGCACGCGAGTGTCAACGCATAGAACCAGAAAGAGACACTAATAGCCAAAGCAGCTCCATTGCTTCCAAGACCAAACACGGAAACAAAAATCCAGCAAACCGGGATGTAGAACAAAAGGGTTGTCACTGCGGTGTAGAGCAGAGGAAGAACCAATCCTTGTGTCTGCAAAGACCGAGTCACTGGTATGACAATAGCTTGGCCGAACAAAGATGGTATGAGCCAAAAGGCGTAGGAGCCAGCGACTCTAGAGATGTCAGGGTCTTGTCCAAGAAAGACCAAAATCTTTTCCATGTAAATCCAAATAGTTGATATGAGGAGACAAATTGGGACGTTGGAGGCGATTGCAGCGTATGTGTAGGTTCCTATTTTCTCGTATTGTTTGGCTCCAAAAGCTTGGCC